>JAXQQM020086529.1:0-285443 GCA_034641835.2 Pinus albicaulis
TTACAAAGTGCCATTTGTCAAAGAAAATGGAAATGCACATAAAAGTAAATGGTGTGAGTGTCATTCCACACATATTACATCATTCTCACTGATGGGGAGTGACGAGTTTCCCTTGTAAGGAAGCAAGGGAAACCTTGTAACATGATTGAACCTAGTAAAATCCTAGGGTTTTTGTGGAAATGGGGATGGATTTCCCTAGTGTGAGGTTAGAGAAGTACCTCCTAACCCTTTAGTGCAACTGGATATCTTAGGAAGCCAAAAGGATAGAAAACATCCTTGGCCAACCAAATTAAACACCCTAGAACAATAGTGGCACAACTCGATGGACTACAGGTGTAGAGAAAGGGGTTCACTATCGAGATTGCGAGCTTGAAGGGGAATATGAGACCATTGGTAGGAGGCTATTGGGTTTGGTACCTTGCCCTGATTATTTTTGGTATTTGTATGTACCCAGTTACAGGTATGTCATTAACCCTATGGACATTTTGCAAAAATAAAAAAATTGACAATAGAAACTTTTTCAAAAAATATAATAAATTTTGAAAAAATAAATAAAATATGCAAATATACACACACATACATGCATACATACAACAGTTTCAAAGACAAATAGTCAAACTAGATTGAAAATCATTCAAAATAGATGGAAAAAACTGTCGAGTATTGGGACAGTGTCTATCTGTGAAGTCAGTATGAGGCTAAACAGCATCGAGGAACAACATGATGCACTTCAAAACGAGTTCACAGAGAAGCGCACACAATTAGAAGCACAAATCAATCAAAATTGCAATATCAAACAATAGGATCAAGCAGAGCTAAAGAGCTCGGTCAACAAAAATCACGTTGATTTAAATGATTAATTCATTCTATACTAGAAAGTCTTGTAGGAATCATTGCCAAGTTGTGAAACCTAGTCAGTACACAAAAAAATCTTTAGATGCTTCAAACCCCCCTGAGCTTGCTTAATGTTGAAGATCAAGGTGAAAAGTAAAGAAGAAATGTTTGATGAGAATGACAACAAAAAACGAATATGTGGATGTAATTGATAACGACAAATGTGAAGATGATGTTGATCATGATGGTGAAGAAGACAAAGATGTAAAAGATTATAATGTCGCACAAAATTGTTGTGAAAATGACACTAATGATGTAGAAGATGAAATTATAGAATATTCAAATGACGAAAATAAAGGTAAAGATGGAAAATGAAGTTCCAGAAAAATAAAATAAAAATGAAATGAATCGAAGCATACATAAGATGAAAATAGAGATGAGAGAAGTATCTTAGGGGCAGGTAACCCTTGGCACACACAAAACCATACTCATTTTCATATTTTTGTAAACCTAGCACTCGACAATTATCTATTGATTTAAATGCACAGCTAGTTTTTGAACACAAATTCAGCAGAAAACAACCAATGTCAAGACTCAATTTCAATCACAAAAATGACATAGATTCTATCCCAATCAGTGTTCTTCATTAAGTTATAAGCTTACTTGGGCTCCCTTCCTAGAAAAATGGCCCAAGGAATTACAGACAACACTAGATTTGATATAGTTGATCAACCCTCTTTGGTTGATATGGATCTCCATGTTGCCCCTTTCTCAAACTCAACACACACAGTGAGAAGCTTCCCTCAATCTTGTGTCATTGTATTGTGTCTTCTCCTTCTCCCTATCCTTGCTTTTATAACTTTACATTGAGCTAAATCCATAACCCTAATCTGCAAAGTGATTGATGACCAAGATTAAATATCGCCTCACTTGAAATCAAGGGATAACATTAAAACATATTCACTAAAGTAAATAATTTACTTTTCCCAAGTTTACTTTAGCTCAAAAAGCCAACATAATCATATGTGTTTTTCCTAAGTTGGACTTAAGTTAAGTTACATTAGCAACTTGCTCACACTAGAGCAAGTATTCTAAGGAGATCTTGGGCAACTTTTGCATGCCTAGACACTTAGGCATATGTTGAAGTACCTACTTGAGCTACAAACATCAACACTCCTTAGTGAAGGATGCTACTTCTACCACTTGGAGCGAAATTTGTTGCGACATCCCTCCCTCTCAACCAGGGAGCATCTTCATCCAAACTCTCTCGTAATCTTAGGGAGATCTTTTCTATTCAGGCTTACTAAGGGAGATCAACTTCTTTTCGTCATCAAAGAATCTTTCGTAGCTTCCAACCATTTCATCAGAGTTATCATTATCCCCATCATGCTTATCACATCAACAAGCATCTTCACCATACTGAAGATTGTGTACCTGCACAACTTAGGTAGCAAGTACAAGCAAATCTATAGAAGCATGAAATTAGCCATATCAAAATCACAGAAGCATTTCAACTTTATACATATCAGATACCCAAACTTAATTACAAACAAGAGACATATGCCCTTCAACATTTTGCTAGGGACTTCGTCATAAACCCTAGACTACTTCATAACAACTTTTATTTTATCTATGGTTTCAATGTTTCTTTCAAAGGTGTAACACACTGTACTACAACATATAGCAAACCCTAGAACCAATTTAAATATAGATCGACAAGATATCTACAACTTTCAAAATTCATATGTTAAGACTTTCCACTAGAGATTTATAAAAATCCTAGATTTCATACAAGAGAAACAATCAAAGTCAATCACAGCTTAGTCATTAATATGACTAGCTTTCACTGAGTTAGTTGCGAACCCTAGATTTCAATCAACCATCAAATCCAATCAAAACTCGTATTTTCATCAATATTACACAAATCTGAAGCAAGCGTATTGTCATTTTTCATCAGAGATTTTCACTTCTACTAAGAGGTTCAACTTGTTGATGTAGAGCTCCACGGCCCTTTCACTCCATGTGTCTTGAACACATTTGTCGGTCCTTTGGCTCTCAATCTGCAGCAACACCAATTTGCCTCTATCAATGAATCCTGCTCCTATAGGTCACTGAACACGGCTCATCAATTTGCCCTCTAGCTGATCATTAGTCCATCAATGAATCAACACATAGGGTCTTCTTGGGAGTTGTTCACAAATTCGTTTGTGATCAACTCCTAGACTTCCCACTATTGCTCCTCAGCTCTTTGTGACTTCTTCCCACTATTGTCTTCCTATGTTGCTCTAATGAAAACAAATTTTGGCAATGGAGAGTTGCCCACTATCATTGTCAAAGTTTCTCCTTCAATAATGAACTTAGGTCTTGTTCACTAGCCCACTTAGGTTGCCACTTCTTCCTTCAAGGAATCAACCACTAGGCCACTTCACTTCAGCCTCTCCTACCAAATTTGAGCTCCTTTACAAATCCATACTCAGGGCACAAAAGGACACCTTCTTGTTTCCCTTCAAACAGTCCACAAGCGTCCTCCCAAAATTGTCCAAACTAGGACCTCATCCCCTAACAACAAGATCAACTTACAAAGACAAAAATAAACCTCTTATGCCTAAGATACAACTTTGTTTTTTTGCCCTTGATTCTAAGCTTTTTGGCCCACTAATTAGAGCTTTTTGTGCCACTGCCACAACCCTCAACTCGGCCTCAAAACACCTTCAACTTTTGCGTTGTCCTGCCTTTCTTCTAGCCTTGCCTTTCCACTGTACTCAGCCTCCTTCTAGGTTGTTATTACAGACATGGTTTGGCCCAAAACAGAAACAAACTAACAAAGAAATAGCCCAAAATCCCTCCTCTTGTTGGATGCCTCCTCCAAGAACTCGATCTGTTGTCATAAGAAAATAGACCCACAAATTGCCCCTTTTTCCCTCCTTCACTAGGCTCTCCTTGGCTACGGCTATCTCAAAGGTGTCTTCCACTATGAAGTGTTGCACTTGGATGTGAGAATGAGGTTCCTCCTCTTCTCTTTTTATGTCTCTCTAGCGCGTGCAACGACTAGCCAATGGCGGCGTATTCATGTCAAGCCTACATTAAACCTTCCTGCAAATCCACATGAAACACAAATAAATTAATTTCTCCAAAATGAAAAGGGCTCTCTTGGTGCTTGAAGCAGCCCCTTGCTCCTCTAAGGGTGCTCTATCATTTCTAAGTGCCAAGTAATCAAAATTCCACATGCATTCACACCCACAACTTTGGGTGCAAAGGCCACCACTTGGGTCCTTAGCCGACAAGTGACTTTGTGGTCCCAAATTCCTCCACAACCCTATGCCCTAGGGTTTGGAGTACCTCCCAAGCTACAAATCTCAACACTTGGTCAAGTCATTCCACCAAAATATTCCAATATGGAAGATGTTCTCTTGACAGAACACATATCTAGAAAGGGAGCACAATATTTTGAGAAGTCGCTCAAGGTTGTCCTTACAAGTTGATCATCTACTAAGACTACAATATGAAGACTGAACATAGCAACAAAAATCCAACACTCCCTCTTAGCTATGGAGGTATTCATCATGCTTCTTCAAATGTTCTTTACTTGAAAAAACTCTCTAAGGGAAGGTTTAATGAGCTAGTTATATTGATGTGTCAATCCAAGACCTCTGAAAAGCATCCTACATCAGCATCATCCTCAACAAGTCATCACTTGGAACAATTCACCAATTATCCAAGTCGTCACTTGGAACCAGGTTAACATCTGTGACCTATGGTGAAGCCCTTATTAACATTCTTGCATGCTAATGGAATGGTAACTCTCTTACCCGATGCTAGAGGCACTCACTTGCCCACCTGGGGAGCACTAAGGGCCATAATGCTCTCTCGACCATTCTCCCTAGCCACATTTTCTGGCCCCTAATCAATACTTTGACATGTCTATATTTTTGACATAGGAAGAATGTTTGCCCCTTAATGCAACAACATCAGCTCTCCCTCAAACCGGGGAAAACATTCTCAACCACTCCACCTTCTCCCTAAAGTATACAAACTTCTCAAGCTTGTTCCTGAAGTGTACAACCTTCTCAAGCTTGATCCTGAAGTGTACAAACTTCTCAAACTTGTCCATGAAGTGTACAAACTCTTCAAGCTTGTCCCTGAAGTATACAAACTTCACCTTAGGATAGAGGCTTTGTGAGAATATAAGCAATGATGCAAGGGCATTGGGCCAAAACAAATTTCATGCATTTTGTTAAGACTTAGGAGTTTTAGTTCCAAGAGAATTAGATTCTTTTGTGATAAAATCAGTAGGTTTTTAATTAATTTTAGTTAGTTGTGGATAGTATGTAACTGCCCTCGAATGATTAGAGGACAGAAGGAGTCAGTTCAGTTTCTGTTGTTAGGCTAACCGTAGGAAATTGGGAATCTGAAGAGTTTTGGTGAATCACTATAGTAGCTGATTCGATTCATTCCCTCATTGTGTAACTGTAAGCCTAGAAGGCATTAGTAGATAGAACTATTCAGAAGTAGTGGGCAGAACTAGAGAGGAAACAGAATAGAGGCGAAGGGCCAATTGATCGAAGATCTGGCCAGCTAGAAGTTTGTAAGTTAATTCACTATATAATTGAGGAATTGTCTCAGTGTTACTATGCATTTGTTGTTAAATTTTGTGTGAATGGCTTTAGTTTCCAATAGCCAGTTGTATGGGCAATGTGGATATACTCTATGTGATTTACGGGTCTAGTGATGTTGTGGATGTAGAAGAACAAGTGTTAATCAGTGTCGACGTTGTGGTTAAACAAATGTATGAACAGACAATGTAATTGGGGTTTTGATTAAATTCTGTGTGGTATTCACTTGTTGGGCGAACTTGTATAAGTCATGGTGGATCGGTGTCAGATCGAAGTTAAGTGAGATCCCACAGGGATAATAGCCCTGTTTGCCGAAGGAATATTTAATCTCTGTCGAAATATAATCCCTGTCGTGCCTTGTTTGCCCGAAGAACATTGAAACTCTGTCGATAGTGATAACCAGCCATTGGAGTAGATGACCTTGTCTTGTTGTTAGTTGAGCGATGTTGTGGAGGCTTAACCCCAAAGTCAACGAGGCGAGGTTAATATGAAGAAGAGTATTGAATCACAGTCGGACCCGAGTTGATTACTGTGCAAAAACGAGGAGTGGTTTCTGAAACCAAAACAGCCCTCGTCGCATAGCTCTTGGGCCAGAGTAAAACCATTCGAAAAAAACCCAATCCTATCATATTCCGCCACATCACAGGGCAAATACCGCCCTCATCACGTTTTTTTGGAGCGATAATCTTCAGTCGGAGAAAAAACGCGAAAGCACTCATGTTCGTCCGATCTGGAGGGTGATTGATCCGACGACGGCCGCGCAGTAAGTTGCCCGAGAGATAAATAAGGTATGGTCCCTTTATTTTGCGTTGAAAATCGTTCAATTACACGTTGAGGTGTGGGCCCGTGGGCGAATTTTATATGAAATTTGTTGTGTTGATAGTGTAATCGGGTTAGTAATACGAGTCCGAAGATCGGGTGAATTTTATTAAGGTTTTGTTATTAACTGAGGTCGAAGGTTGAAAAAAAAGGGGTCAAACCATTATATCACGTTAAGTGCTAAGGTCGGGATTTAATGAACCTTAATGTATTAAGGTTGGTATTATAAGTCTATGGTCAAGATTTTGATTATTTCAATTAAGTGGCATGGACCTGGGGTTTGAGGCGGACGAGTGAGTGTGTTCCATTATATCATATGTTGAACCTTGAGGGTTAATTAAAAAGGATTCGTAGTCGGATCATTTACCTTTGATTCCACATACAAAGGAAGGTTGCAATTATAAGAGATAAGCGCTGTATAAAAAGAGGGATCAAGATTATAATACAAAACCATATATATATGGTTTGTACGCGCGAAAATAAGAATGCCAAGGGGCTTATATATATTCGGGTATATATAAGATTAAGTTAAAGTATTCATTTATCAATTTCTATGAAATTGACAAAGAAATAAAGGAGACCCCCCCTAGTAATGGAAAGGACAGAACCAAAGCTATAGTGGAAAAAAAGCAGGGACTGTGGGTTTACCCGTTATCAAGTGGTATCAGAGCTAGAATTGCTCTTTTGAAGAATAAATTTGAAATGCATGCTTGTTAGAGGCAGTGAGGAAATTTTGAAGTTCTAAATCTGTTTGAGAGTGACTGCAAGTTTGAGGAGGTGCAGTGAACAGAAAGTACAGACAGAGTTTTGATGGCAGTGAACCTGGTATTCAACTAAAGGTTGGATAGGAAGAAATTTACAGATTTGAAGAAGCATACAGTGAAGGTTGAAAACTCAGATTTGCAGAATCTGAAGTTGAAGACAATGTGTCTTGAAGATTGCAGCATATAGAGGAGTAGTACAAGTGAGAAAAGAAGCAAGATCATTCAGGGATCTTGAGAGGTGAGTTGATGAGCGTTATTTGACTCTGGTTTGAGGAATATTGTTTGCAGAATGCAGAGTGCAAGCAATTGAGGAAGGAATCTCAGCGAGAAGCAGATCACAGCTTTGAACCAGTGATAGAAGAGTCCAGCAAGGGATTCTGAGTAAAGAAGAGTGTGGCAGAACCTGGAGAATTCCCAACAGAGGTTGGATGACAGAATGTTAAATTTGGACAACTAGGTCCAAACTCCATGTTGTGATGCTCAGATTAAGAGGCTAATATTTTTGTTGGATTCCTCTTTCGGAGAGGTGTAAAATCCATATAAAATATATCTTAATCCGATGAGCAGAACATTTATTTTGAATTTATTATTTATAATAAATTATGTGCAAGTCGGCCTTAAGGTTTTACACCCCCAACAGATGTGTCACACACCCCAATGATGGATATAAATACACGCAAAGTTGGAGAGCATTTCACAACAACTCAACACACATCTTCTTCCCTCATCTAATTTAGTACGAGCTCATTGGAGGACAATTTTAGCCCACACGTGTGAAGAAGAAGGACGAAATCTGTACGGCCAAGAGGAAGGACGAATTTCTGCAGCTAGGGTTTTGAAGGTAGTTTGACCAGCGTTGACTTTGGTCAACGCATGGTCCGAAAGGGCTGAAAATTGTTGGAGAGTTCGATTTCAAGAGGCCATACACTTTGGCACAGAAATCGAGGTCAAAGGGTTGACCGAACTGTTGCTGCGTTGACTTTTAGCTTGCTGCCCTGCGTTGACTTTTCTGGACAGCGTTGACTTTTCTCGAGTTGACTTGGGTTGACTCAGTAGCTGATTGGAGGATTGTTGTGACACATTCTGGGTTGGCTGATCAAGGAGACTTTGTTGGTTGAAGCATCCTGTTGACCGTCGTAACGCACCATCACATTTTTTTTGTTTCTGGTTTGTCTTCTATAAGATTCACTTATATGTTCTATCAACATTTTACTTAACTATTTGTGTGATTGCTGTAAAAAAAGTAAAGTTGCTTCTAGCATAGAACATCTACAAAAATTTACACAGAAGAACATTTGTGTTCTTAAGAGAAGTTGCAGAGTGAAGCCTAGAGGGAGCATAAGAGAGTGCTCAGAAGGTTCCAGCGAATAGGGGACCAATACTTGCCAAAAGTCAGATCCGAAGGAAGGGATTGGTGAGGTAAGTTGCAGCAGGAGAGCTTGTTGTTGCAAAGGCTTAGTGCAGCTTGTGAGTGAAGAACTCCTGGAGGAGAAAATGGCTACTGATAGCCACAGCAGAGATTGCAGAGGTTCTGAGAGAGGCCACAGCAGAAGAGTGAGGGAAGATTCCAAAGCAAATGGCATGAGGAAGAAACTCACAGATGATGAACATTGGAAAAAGATCGCTGAGATCAGTAAGCAACTTATTGAACTGGAGAGGATGATAAAGGAAAGCCAGAGAGTTGGTTGGCTCATGAAGAAGGAAGTAAAGTGGCATGGGCTACAGAAGAAGAGAGAGAAAGTGATAAATGCTCAAAAGAAGAAGGAAATACTCAGAGTGATTGAGTATCTGGAGAAGGACTTGAAGACTGAAACTTCAAGTGAGACCAAGGGTTCAAATGACTTTACTTCCGGTGATTCTTGTATGTCTGCAAAAAAGCTGAGAACGCTTGAGGAGGAATGTGCAGAACTCATAGCAGCTGGGTTGAGAAGAGAAGGTTCTGTTTGTGAAGCAGAACAGAGTATAATTGAAGAAGAGAGATCTGCAAGAGATCTTATGAATCATAGTGGAGGTTTGAGACAGCAAGAAGATTGTCTTGCTGAAGAGGAAATTACTGATGATTTCCTGAGTTGTTGGACAGGTCCAGATCAGCTGGATGGTGTAGAACCTTGTATTTCTGTGACTGATAAGGGTGAGGTGATTACAAGTTCTACAAGAGAACAAGAACTCAAGGTTCCTAAGTCAAGAGTGGAATTTGAAGATTCCCCGTACAGACCTGCTCATAGGGAAGTGCTTGAGAAGGCAACCAAGACTGACAAGACTTGTGGTTTTAAAACCAATGAGTTGTGTATGTTTGTAGGTGCATCACAGGGAGATGAACAAACTCTAAAGTTTGTTGAGGAGGAAGATGAGCAATCTTGTGAAGCTGTCACAAGTATGGAGAAGGACCTCTCAAGAGATGAATACACTGGAGAAGAATGCAATGTTGGAGAATGTCCCTTCACTGAAGGATGCAATAATGCATTTGTGATTGAAGTTGTTGCAGCGCGGGGAGAAAATTAGTTTGAAGAACTGATATGTGAAATAACAGTGGAAGCTGTTAGAGCTCCTAGTCCACAAACTGAAGGTTTGTGCATGAATGCAGGGACTGTAAGTGATGATGAATTTCTTAAAGAATGCAAAATGGAAATAGCATTGCTAGAGTATTTGCTGGAGAATTCAGAGTATGAAGGAGAGATTGCAGAAGGTAGAGTTCATCTCAGTGAACAGGAAAACATCATGAGAGCAGATGATGTGAAAGAAAGGCTTGTTGGCAGTCTCGAGGATTCTTCAAAGAATTCTTTGAGAAAAATAAATTAGCATACTGATGTGCTGGTAGCAGAGGAAAATCCAAGACAGCATACTGAAACGTTGGCAGTAGAAGAAAAGGCACTGAGGCCTTATGACTGTTGTTTTGACACTTGTTTTGTGTATGCAGATTCTGTTGGGGCTGAAGAAAAGTTGGCACCATTGAGCAGCGAAGTAAAAGAGAAGGAAAAGGAGAGTTCTGTGGAAAATTTTGATCCATGGAATGGAGAGCTTGAGTTGCTGGAGAATATGTTGAATCAACAGGATTCAAAGCAAGAAGGAGAACCTCAATTTCTAAATTGGGGATTGCAGGATGTGAAGATGCAAGACAATGAGGGTTTTCTAAGTTTTGGGAAGGACTTAGAACTGAAGAATGAAGAATTGATGCCTGAATCATCAATGGAAACCATTGGGTCTTGTGGTGTTGAAACTGATGAATTGGATGTGTTTATAGGAATGACAGAAGACAATCCATCACTTGGAGTTGTCTTAAAAGAAGAAGAGATGCTGTAGAATGAAGATGAACAGCTGAAAAGAGATGAGACAGTCATGTCTCATGTGCAGGAATTTGTTGTTGTTAGTAGCAAAGAAGAGTTGGCTTGTCTGAATAGCCAAGTGAAGACTGTATGGCAAACTTTTGGGGCAGTTACAGCAGTGGAGAATCAGAGTTTTTCTTTGATAGAAAATGAAAATGCAGTGGTTAAATAACTTGATTTGATTGTTGGAATCAGTCAAGGGGATGAAAGACAATTGTTGAAGATTGCCCGAGAAGAAGGAGATGCTGGAATTAATTTACAGCATATTGATGAATTGTTTGAAATTAGATGGCTGAAGTGTTCACTGGAAACACTTACACAAAAGAATGAAATGACAGAGCAACAGATTGAAGTGTTGCCTGAGAAATTGTTAGAGAAACAATCTGCAATGTTTCCAAAAGAGGAAGAGACACAAAGGTTTTGTTGTTTTCATGTTTGTTTTATGATTGCAGGCACTGAAGGAGGGACTAAAAGAGATTTGGTCCAGGAGAAGAAAGAGATGATGACAGGGACTGGCAAATTAAATACCAGCCCAGAAAATTGTTGAAGACAGAGAGTGAAGAAATTGTCATGGAGGACAATCGAGAGGAGTTTTATTGTTGCAGAGAGCAAAAGGGTATGGATGATTGGGTGGCAGCTAGGGCAGCAGTAAGAACTAAAGAAGTAAGAGTTCAACAATTAAGAACTCAGCAAGCAGAAGCAAAAAGAAGAATTCAGCAATCAAAACGAAGCAGTGTCCAGCAGTCAGAAGACATATTAGACAGAGAAATTGAAATTCTGAAAAAGTTGATGGTGAAGGTGCCTCAGAAAAAGACAATAGCGAGAAAAGAAAGAAGCAACGATAGCAAGAAAAAGACAGTCACAGACTGTGAAAGCATAGCTGGAGGCAAGTTACAAAACAAAGTATGGAAACCTAGAGGAATGCAGATAAAGAATGCTGCAACAGATGAACAGTTGAAAGTATGGGATCACGGAGGAAGAGTTTTAAGAGTACATGATCAAGAGATCATGATTCATTTTAACCTCGGGAGTCTGATGCAGGGGCATTGGGCCAAAATAAATTTCATGCATTTTGTTAAGACTTAGGAGTTTTAGTTCCAAGAGAATTAGATTCTTTTGTGATAAAATCAGTAGGTTTTTAATTAATTTTTGTCAGTTGTGGAGAGAATGTAACTACCCTCGAATGATTCGAGGACAGAAGGAGTCAGTTCAGTTTCTGTTGTTAGGCTAACCATAGGAAATTGGGAATCTGAAGAGTTTTGGTGAATCACTATAGTAGCTAATTCGATTCATTCCCTCCTTGTGTAACTGTAAGCCTAGAATGCATTAGTAGATAGAATTGTTCAGAAGTAGTGGGCAGAACTACAGAGGAAACAGAATAGAGGCGAAGGGCCAATTGATCGAAGATCTGGCCAGCTAGAAGTTTGTAAGTTAATTCATTGTATAATTGAGGAATTGTCTCAGTATTACTGTGCATTTGTTGTTAAATTATGTGTGAATGGCTTTAGTTTCCAATAGCCAGTTGTATGGGCAATGCGAATATACTCTCTGTGATTTACGGGTCTAGTGATGCTGTGGATGTAGAAGAACAAGTGTTAATCAGTGTCGACATTGTGGTTGAACGAATGTATGAACAGACACTGTAATTGGGGTTTTGATTGAATTCTGTGTGGTATTCACTTGCTGGGCGAACTTGTATAAGTCATGGTGGATCGGTGTCAGATCGAAGTTAAGTGAGATCCCACAGGGATAGTAGCCCTTTTTGCCGAAGGAATATTTAATCTCTGTCGAAATATAATCCCTGTCGTACCTTGTTTGCTCGAAGAACATTGAAACTCTATCGATAGTGATAACCAGCTGTTGGAGTAGATGACCTTGTCTTGTTGTTAGTTGAGCGATGTTGTGGAGGCTTAACCCCGGAGTCAACGAGGTGGGGTTAATACGAAGAAGAGTGTTGAATCACAGTCAGACCCGAGTTGATTACTGTGCAAAAACCGGGAGTGGTTTCTGAAACCAAAATAGCCCTCGTCGCATAGCTCTTGGGCCGGAGTAAAACCATTTGAAAAAAACCCGATCCTATTATATTCCGCCATGTCACAAGGAAAATACCGCCCTCATCGCGTTTTTTTGGAGCGATAATCTTCAGTCGGAGAAAAAACGCGAGAGCACTCATGTTCGTCCAATCTGGAGGGTGATTGATCCGACAACGGCCGCGCAGTAAGTTGCCCGAGAGATAAATAAGGTATGGTCCCTTTGTTTTGCGTTGAAAACCGTTCAATTACACGTTGAGGTGTGGGCTCGTGGGCAAATTATATATGAAATTTGTTGTGTTGATAGTGTAATCAGGTTAGTAATAGGAGTTCGAAGATCGGGTGCATTTTATTAAGGTTTTGTTATAAACTGAAGTCGGAGGTTGAAAAAAAAAAGGGTAGAACCATTATATCACGTTAAGTGCTAAGGTCGAGATTTAATGAACCTTAATGTATTAAGGTTGGTATTATAAGTCCATGGTCAAGATTTTGATTATTTCAATTAAAAGGTGTGGACCTGGGGTTTGAGGCTGACGAGTGAGTGTGTTCCATTATATCATATGTTGAACCTTGAGGGTTAATTAAAAAGGAGTCGTAGTCGAATCATTTACCTTTGATTCCACATACAAAGGTTGCAATTATAAGAGATAAGCGTCGTATAAAAAGAGGGATCAAGATTAAAATACAAAACCATATATATATAGTTTGTGCGCGCGAAAATAAGAATACCAAGGGGCTTATATATATTCGGGTATATATAAGATTAAGTTAAAGTATTCATTTATCAATTTCTATGAAATTGATAAATAAATTTGACAAAGAAATAAAGGAGACCTCCCCTAGTAATGGAAAGGACAGAACCAAATCTATAGTGGAAAAAAAGCGGGGACTGTGGGTTTACCCGTTATCAAGCAACCTGCTCAATTGTAGAAATGCATTAGGGGCCTCATTGCTCCCCTTTGTACCATGTCTTAGTACATGATCCCATTGTGCTTCAACCTATCTTCACGATCGTCTCTTACACTTGAATAAAGAATCCTGCGAGCAATTATTGAAGCCACCCTAAGGCTTTTAGAGAATGTCAGAAACTTGCTCGACTGTAGAAAGGCATTGGAGCCTCACTACTCCCTTATATACCAGGTCTCATTACTTGATCTCAATGTGCTTCAACGTGTCATCATGGTCATCTCCTACACCTAATCAAACAATCCTGTAAGCGATTACTGAAGCCACACGACTTCACAGCTCGCCTAATTGGCTGCAATATACTTGCCCTATGCAGTGTTGAGTGCCACAGATGTCTGCTTCTTGCTCATCCAAAATATTAAAGTAGAATCCAAAAACTGAAGCATCATCCCGACGTGCTCTTCATCTCTTCTACACTCTGCCCAATTTGTATATTCCTACAGTTGTCACCCAGAATGGGTGCTCCCTTGACACTAGGATAGATTTTATTGTGACAATCTTGGTTGCTCCCTCTACCACTTAGCTTCTAAAATTTAGTTATTATGGAAATTGCCATGGACTAGTTGTCCATCATCCAAATTCTCTAAAGGCTCGTGATAATATGCTTACCCAGCTTTTGCCACACTTTTAGTCTAAGAAGTAATGTATCCAACCAAGATCCTTCATTTCAAACTCAGATGCCAACTCCCTCTAACACCAAAGCAAGGTTTGGCTAAAGCAAATTCTCATGTCATTGTTGCTCCCTTTGTCACGTGAGTCCTTCTACCCTGTTAGAAGCAAGTCATAAAATAGCAAGATCAACCAAGACTAATTAGATATCCAAGCTGTTAAATTTGGACAACTAGGTCCAAACTTCGAGTTGTGCTGCTCAGATGACTATCCCAATACTTTTATTGGATTCCTCTTTAGGAGAGGTGTAAGATTGATCTAAAGATCATCTCGATCGGATGAGCAGAACATGTACTTTGAATTTATTCCACTTATATGCTAGGTCGGCCTAGAATATAATATAGACTTAAATGTCTTAAAGGACGTGTCACATACCCCCAAAGATGTCTATATATTGGAGAGACTTGGAGTCCATTACACACACAATGTGCGGAGGATTTTCTTCTCTCTTGATGGCAATGGAGTTGTGTTCTTGGTGTTGCGTCTTTGTGGAGTATTCTTTGTCTGGGTTGTCTTGGGGTTGTGTGACACGTCCTTGCGACCGGTGTGAACCTAATTACGCCTTGCGACATTTGGTATTGCAGCGAAGACGCCTTCTTTTGCGTCAAAATCAGATATGGACGAAAAGATCAAAAAAAATTGCTTGGGTAATCTCCACTTGTTGTAATTGGACAAGGTTGTTCTGTTGAATTCAAATATTGTGTGTAACCAGCGAGGTAGTGCACAACAATTAGATCCATCGGCCCAGATGGTTCATGAATATGGCGGAAAGAATTCTACGGTTGAAGTTTATGAATGGAACTTGGGCCTGCAGTTTAAAACTGTCGCTGGACTCCCATGAAATGTGCCCACAGGTAAGTATTGTCACTCTGCATGCACTTTCATGCCAACCAAATTGAAGAAACAAAATTGGAACGTATTCTACGCTTCCAAATCCAGAGAATCAAGTCAATCAACATCTGGATTGATGCCATATGTAGATGTGATCGAGGAAGAGACCCCAGAAAATCCACCTATCGCATCCTTCACGAAACATAAGATCAGATATTTGTTGAACAAATTGTGGCACAGGATTTGCGTCAACGAAATCTGGTAGCCAACTCGGCTACACGGAGTAAATGTTCCCCGGTGTGCACCAACCTCACCGTAGATCCACCCTGAGATATCAGATCTGGTTTCCATGTGTGATATTCATGCAGATCGGTATCCCAATCTACACAAGAGTATGGATCTGGGGATATTTGACTTGCAGAGTGTTGTAGCGAGAGATGAATGTTCAAATTTGGAAGCCAGACCTCCATTTTGACATATCAACTCTGGTCGATTGAGTGGCAGATCCATTGCTGGAGCAGGTCCAATCCAATAAATAAATAAATAAATAAAAAATCAGTAGAGAAATTACGACAGGATCTTGGTATGAGGATCATCATTTCCTATGGCAGTGAGTCCATTTAAGTTTAATTCTGTGACAACGAGTTAAATTTCCGAAGCAACAAGTTCATCTTTGTTGCAACAAGTCTTCTATGCAGGGTATGCTGAGATAACCAACCATTATGTGAAATTTTCCTGTCAAATTTTTATGGAAACAAGTTTCTGGGCACGATTTCCTGAACAAGAAAATCATTCTGTGCATTATTCCTGCAACAACAAATCATGCAGATCGATATCCCAATCTACACAAGAGTATGGATCTGGGGATATTTGACTTGCAGAGTGTTGTAGCGAGAGATGAATGTTCAAATTTGGAAGCCAGACCTCCATTTCGACAGATCAACTCTGGTCGATTGAGTGGCAGATCCATTGCTGGAGCAGGTCCAATCCAATAAATAAATAAATAAATAAAAAATCAGTAGAGAAATTAAGACGGGATCTTGGTATGAGGATCATCATTTCCTATGGCAGTGAGTCCATTTAAGTTTAATTCTATGACAGCGAGTTAAATTTCCGAAGCAACAAGTTCATCTTTGTTGCAACAAGTCTTCTATGCAGGGTATGCTGAGATAACCAACCATTATGTGAAATTTTCCTGTCAAATTTTTATGGAAACAAGTTTCTGGGTACGATTTCCTGAACAAGAAAATCATTCTGTGCATTATTCCTGCATCAACGAATCCTTCTAGGCATGAATATTGAGACAATGAGGTCTCTATACAGTTGCATTTTTGAAGAAACAATTTATCCATTAGAGCTACGAGTTGGAGTGGCATTTGCAACAGACTTGAAATTTCTGGCCTTGTAAAGAAGAATTTAGGCCTGCAACTACGACACAACCTCGGCCCTATGGAGACTTATAATCTAGGATTTTTACAACTCGAGCTTGTGACTAAAACTTCGACCTGAGGCTCATTTAATTGGAGAGGTGCCTTAATAATCTATGCAGATTTAAGGATCAATAATGACATCATTGTTCAGTGAATAATAGCCTGGAACACATCGTATAAACAATGATTTGTTGTAGAAGCTCCATGGACAGAGCTGGTTTTAAATGCGTGGATATACGAGTGAATTCGAAACCTATGATCAGTGACATTGGAGCAAGATAATCACTATGTGAAGGCAGACTTGTTGGGTTGATATTTGAGCCTTAAGTACAGTACTTTGGAAATCTACTGTAAGAAGGTAGATGTATTGAAGTGAAAGTATGCAAGGATTTTTGTGAGCAGATGAGTGTGCAACAACACTAATCTCTAAATGAAGTCTTGGCCGCAACCCTGTACTTTTCAAAGCAGAAACCGAGTGCCATCTTGTGGAGAAGAAGCCACAGTCTTCTAGGTAGTTGTTGGAGTGCTTAGGGCTGTAACAAAACCTGTGGGTGCCCTAACCTGAACAGTGACATATGGAAAAATATGTATGACCATAAAGTTTGAAATCTTCAGTACTGTATGGCAGAATGACAATGATGAAGAAGATGGTGATGGGTATGATAAAATTATGGCAACATCGTAATCAGCGATATGACAATGATGACAGTTCATAGTGTATTTCTATAGTCGCAAATTTGAGGAGCTAAGAAAGTAGTTTGTGATTCTATGTTATGACAGTGACATAGACAGACACCTATGTTTACCAAATTCATAGTAGCAGTAAGCTTGTGACTGTATTAGTCTCACATTGCAACGTAATGATAAACTTGAAAGTGTGAACTAAGAAGTTTTTGTAGCCCTTAGTCACGTTGTTGGAGTCTTGAACCATGGTCAGCAAAGCCTGTGAAGTTTTGAACAAATATTGTATATGATACGTGCCAAGATGCATGACAGCTATATGACAGTATATGGCCATTGGCCTTGGATGGCTTTGACTGTGGGAGAATAAGATTCAGGACCCTGAGTACAAAACTCCTTTCCAAGTTGGTGTGTGGGATGCCCTCATTTAAAATAGATGTCTTCTCTCACAAGAGAAGCTAGCATTAAGAGGGAGAATACAATTGTATATGCTCCTGAGCTACTATCATTGTTGAAAGAAAGAAGACCCTCATGGCTCAAAGATATATGCCTTCAAGGGGGAAATTTCAGAAGAAAAACAAGAAGCCATATAAATACTAGAGGTATCTAACTGCCATGAGTACAATATGAGCCAGAATCATTTGGGAAAGCTGTAAAGCATCAAGTCTGGAAGGAGGTGACACATAGAGTATGAGTCCATTATAGAGAGTGATGTCTGGGATATGGTCCCTAGACCATAGGACAAAGTTGTTGTCACCTCGATATAAGATCAAGCATGGATCTGATAGAAAATGTGTCGACTAAGATTTCCTTCTAGGAAGGCATTGATTATGTTTGCCCCTGTAATTTACTATTACCCTTGCTGCTACGCAAGGACAGAATCTTCATCAGATGGATGTGAAGACCGCCTTCCTGCATGGTGCGATAAAGGAAGAGGTGTATGGAGAGCAACCTTTGGGATTCAAAGTCCAGGATCGAGACACCCATGTTTGCAGGTTGGCTAGCCCCCAAGGCTTAGTACGAGAGGATAGGTAGCTACCTGATGAAGTTGGGCTTCACTCGTAGTAATGTTGATTCAAACCTTTACTTCAAGGTTGATAAAGAGAAGCCTCTCATTCTGATGTTGTATGTGGACGACCTCTTCCTAACAAGTGCTAACCCTCTCATTCATCAGTGAAAGAGGGAGCTCACTGCTGAATTCGAAATGAGGGACCTAGGACTAACGCACTACTTCCTAGGCCTGGAGGTCTGGCAGAGACCTGGCGAGACTTTTCCTTTCTCAAGGAAAATACATTGTGAAGCTTCTGGAAAGATTTGATATGGTGGACCGTAAGACAGTGTCAACACCGATGAAGCTCAACTTTAAGAAGTTGAGTGGCAGCGTTGTTGAGCCCGTGCTAGCAAATCCTACTGAGTATCGTTAACTCGTAGGGGCCCTAATGTTCTTAGGGAACATCCATCCGGACATATGTTGTGCAATGAACACTTTGAGTCAACACATAGTTGATCATAACATTCACTGGGTTGGTGCCAAGAAACTCTTGAGATATCTTTGTGGCACGATAGACCATGGGCTGAGATACACTGCTGGGAGCATGACACTCCTTGGATATACTGATGTCAATTGGGCTGGCAGTGTGGTGGATTGCAAGAGCACATCTGGATGCTGCTTCACACATAGATCAACTTCGGGCAGGAAACAGAAGTCGCTAGCCTTGAGCACCACTGAGGCTGAATGCATTGCAGCATGTATGACCCGTTGTGAAGTCACTTGGTTGCGAAAGCTTTTCAGTGAGTTGTTCGAGCATGTGCTAGATGCCACCGTTATCCTTTGTGATAACCAGAGGGGGATTCATTTGTCAAAGAATCTCGTGTTCCATGATCGATCCAAGCATGATGATGGTTGGTACCACTTTATCCGGGATATGGTACAGCGAGGCGCCATAAGGCTCGATCACATAGGAACTGATGAGCAAGTCGTGAATATTCTCACAATGCCCTTGGGGAAGGTCATGTTCCTAACCTTCCGTGAGAATCTTGGAATTGTGTAACGACCCTAATTGGAGGGTCATGTTGAACGATGAGCTATGGGAGCTCCCAGGGGGCTTTTGGGGATAGCTTCTTGGTGCTAAAGCAACCATCGGGCTAGGCTTGCCGAACCTAGTTGGTGTGCTTTTACCCCACCGTGATGATATTGAGATGGTTTACCTCTCTCTGATCTATGCCCCGTATGCATCCTACCCATGGAGTTTCAAACTCATGGGAAGTACCTCTCATTTGGCCAATGAGGTGGGAAATGTGAATAGAGACCATAGCAAGACCGATGGACGCACTAGAGATTGTCGTACTCTCTATGTCTAGGATGGCACATGTCCAACAACTTGATCTAGGATCAAGTTTAGCAAGGTTTCAGACCTCCAACTGACTTCGGGCCAGTGAAACTAACTTTAGGTTAGTATATGACTCTCTTGAGCCCTAGTGAGGTTTCGGACTTCCAACTGACTTCGAGTCAGGTAAACCAACTTCAGGTTGGTATGAGACTCTTTGTGAGTCCTATAGAGGTTTTAGACGTCGTACGAATCAGCTGCAAATTCTCAGAATGATGCCTCGGGTGACCAACTTCCCGTTCAACAAAGAAGCAACAAGCAAGTTACGATTGGTTGACGCACGATGTTTGGAATGCATCATACTCAAGCCTCCTGATGAGAGGAGAACAATGACAACTAGTCCAAACCCTAGGTTGTGCTTCGTATACCCATCCCAATATTTTTATTGGATTCCTCTTTCGGAGAGGTGTAAGATTGATCTAAAGATCATCTCGATCGGATGAGCAGAACATGTGCAGATCATTCCACTTATGTGCTAGGTCGACCTGGAATATAATAGACTTAAATGTCTTAAAGGACGTGTCACACACCCCCAAAGATGCCTATATATTAGAGAGACTTGGAGTCCATTATACACACAATGTGTGGAGCATTTTCTTCTCTCTTGATGGCAATGGAGCTGCATTCTTGGTGTTGCGTCTTTGTTTAGTATTCTTTGTCTGGGTTGTCTTGGGGTTGTGTGACACGCTTGGCTGAATGACCTACTGGAGACTTTGCTGGTTGAAGCATCCTACTGATCGTCATAACGCCACCATTCTTTATCTCTGGTTTGGCTTGTCTTCCATCAATCAATTGGTATGTTCTATTTGCATCTTACTTTCATTGAACCCTAGAAGTTTAAAGTAAGTTTGCATGTAGCATAGAACATCTTGGGAATTTAACACAAGCCCAATGTGTCTGCTTGTGATCGTACAAAGCCTTCTTTATTTTGCAATCATGAAACTTCTTTTCATGTACCTCAAAGCCCTGAAGTAACTATGTGTACACTTCTTCTTCCTCCTCAATTAATCCACTAAGGAAAGCAATCTTGTTAAATTTAGATAACCATGGTGTTCTAAGCTTGATGCACTTTTACTTCAATATTTCTTAGGCCCGATACAAAATAGCAATCACATAAACATGAAAGTAACATGCTAATAGAACACAATAATAGATCAATAGAAGACAAGCCAAATATAGATCAGATTTACAATTCCTTTTGTCCAGCAAATATATGAGATATTGTTGCGTTACAGCAATAAGTAGGATGCTTCAACTAGCAAAGTCTTTCTCGGTCAACCAACCCCTCCTGTGTCACACCCACAGCCCTCAAAGGCAGCTCATCACAAGTCAACACTAGTCAACCCAAAGACAATGCAGACAACAGCAAAAAAGTCAATGCATCAAATTAGGGCTTCGGTCAAACAGCCCAAAATTCCTTGATTTTAGTGCCCAGTTGTACAACCTCAACACTGATCAATGCTGCATCAAAAAGCCCTAGACAAATCCTCAAAAAACAACATCTTCGCTTCCACACGTGTGTGGGGAAAGGCCTCCAAAGGCTATCGAACCAATCAGATCTAAATGAGAGAATGTGTGAAGAGATGATGAGAAAATGACCTCCAAGTCTTTCCAATTTATATCCACCAATGAGGGTGTTTGACACATTACAAATCTGGCCGACCTTGCAGATGTGGAAAATAAATTCAAAATAAATGATTTGCTCATCCGATCAAGATGATCTTTAGATCAATCTTGCACCTCTCTGAAAGAGGAATCCAACAAAAATATGGCCATCGTCATATGAGCAGTGCAACATGGAGTTTGGACCTAGTTTGCCCAAAATTAACAAATCTCCACATCCACTTGGTCCAATTTTCAAAGAAATAATAATAGTTCTAACAAAAGTGTACCTGAGAGAGAAAAAGTTGGATTAGTCTTTGTCCTTCTTGTCATTCGTTTCCTTCGCTTGGATCAGAAGATGTCTTGTGTTTTGTTATTGAATGGTGCCAAAAGGAGGTCAAACAGCACATATATAGACTTCTTGGGAGGCACAACAAGGTTGGGTCGACTTGACTTATATAATGCCAAAAGACATGAAGAACATGTCTTGAATTTATCATTACAAATAGTTGAAGAGCTAAATTATGCAATCTGAAGACCCACCATAGCTACAAAAACCTACAATATGGTGCACATTTCTATACAGCTAATATGTCGTACTCACGTACTTCCTCTCTTGCAACAATTGTGCTACCATGTCATGTGCTACTGCGATTGTTCTACATGTACGACCCGCACATGCTACCTCTTTTAATGGATTCATTAACCCCTTGCACAACTACTACTACATGTGGCTACTAACTCTCCTCTAGTGGCTAGAATTCACAAGCAACATTGATTGGCAGTTATCCATGGCTCAACCTAGCTCCCCTAAGCCGCTAATGGTTGTCCCTCCTGCACGTGCATCTAACCTCCCACTAACAACTTCCTACACACAACCCAACCATGTATGCTTTGGCAACCTCACTGTGGAGCCGCTAATGGTTGTCCCTACTACACGTGCGTCTAACCTCCCAATAACAACTTCCTACACACAACCCAACCATGTATGCTTTGGCAGCCTTACTGTGGAGCCGCTAATTCACTCATGTGTCGCTCCCTCTCGCAATTGTTGGCCCGACCTCCTCTCACTATTCACCTCCACAGTTGTGGGCTATGTCACCCTCTTAAATAGGGACTTGACCAAGCTCCCTCGTGTTCAGGGACTTGCTTCCAACAACTCATCAGGTGGACATCATGGCACAACCAGCGGCTTGTAGAACTCCTTCCTTCGATGTCATGAATTTCTTCTTTGTCATCGAGTCTACATCCATTGGGACTTCTTTGTAGGGCGCAGACCACCCATCACTTTCATTCTTGAGCCATATCATCATTCCTTTCATTGGAAAGTGATCCACTAGTCCATATTTGGCCTTCCTTCATGCCATGTTGTCTTCCTCGTGCCATGTTTCCTTAAGGATCTTTCATCCTACTATATGGTTATCAACGGTGGAAGATATCCACAACTCTTCCCTTGGAAGCCCTGCATAATCCCATCCAAATATTATTCAAAAATAGGAAACAAACATTAAATCAAAATTACCTTTGTCATGGTATTCCATCATGACATCTTCCGATTTGCATCAGCATACTGCATACATATTGACACATCTCCAAAAGATATCCATTGTCAAGGGTCTCCTTCCTTTTCAGACTTCCATCAGAGTCTTCATATCTTTCCTAGAGATATCATAGTCAAATCCTTCAATCCTCGGATGTTGATTGCCTTCATGATTGCACATTCCATGGTTTCTTCCTTTCTTTCTTCACACATTTTCGTCCAAAAACTATTGCTCATAGTTCCTCCAATTTTGTCAACCACCCCATATTCCAAATGAGGACATATAATGTTGTTTTCATCTAGTCAATGTGTAACCTACGCCTTTCTGCATCTTCTTAATGGAGGAGATTCTTTCTTTTGATCATGCTCTCCAAGAAGAGCATTCATCCACATTGTCTGCAAACATATGTGACATGACTCCAAATTATCAAACAAAAGCATACATACCTCATTCTTCTTTTAGGTCATCTTTCTTCAGCAGCTTCCATGATTGAAAGAACTTTCAATCCCTTGACCTGCTTATTAACATCATACCATCCTTTCATGAATTTCTCTAAGCAGAGAATTATTTATGAAACACTTGCTCCATGTTGATTGATGAACCTTTCAATGAAGATTCCAATAGAGGATCAGGATCTTCAAGTATCCTCATCTAGCAAATGTTTCCTCTTAACTGATGGATGATGAGATTTTGTACCAAATGACTTTCCCATAAGTGCTTTTAATGAGGTTACCAAGAGCTATCTTCTTCCATAGACCTATTTTCGTTATCATTCATGCTTCCCTATGATGATGTCATGAGCTCTTGCTTCTAATGCTTCTATGATACCATGTTTCATCCTATCATATTTCTAATGATCTCTATCATGATAATCATGCTTTACAACAAGAAAACTTGAAAATAGAAACTAGAAAATAACTAGGTGAGGAAGACTATCTCAATCATAGGAAGAATGCTTTACTTCTCCTTTCTTGGACTTCTTCTTTTCAGCTTCCTCTACTTCCTCGGTGATATGGGCTTCTTCTCTTCCTCTTTTGTTATTGTCCTTCTTGAGCATAAGAAAATCTTTCCTATAGTGCCCATATTATTGACACCCATAGCATTGAACCTTAGCCATGTTTTTCTTCTTTTTCTGTGGACCAAACTTTACGAATTTTCCTTTTCTTTTTGTCATTGTCGCATATGCTTGATTTTGTTCACCTAATCCTACATCAGATTTTTCCTTTAGCTTGAATTCTTCAATCTTGCATAGTGACCATAATGCATGGAATGGAGTAGCTTCTTTCTTCCCATAAATACTTGAAGTAAAGCTACCCCACTCCTCCGGTAGTGCATTTAGTACTACTGTCTTCATTTCTCTATCAGACATGACTTCTCCTAGATCTTGAAGTTAATCCTTGATTTCAGATATCCTCATAAAGTATGAGGCTACTCCTTCATCTTTTGACATCTTCAGCTTGTAGAGTTCTTGCTTTAATGAGATAACTTCTCCTGCAGTGCTTACGAAATACAACTCTACCAGTTTTTCATATATTTTTTTTGAAGTTTCAAGTTTAGATACATAAGGAATGAGGGGATCCTTGATGGATTCTATGGGAATCCTTTGAGCCCTAACTTCCCCTTTCATAAATTTTGCAAGTGCTTGAGCATCTTCTCTCGCAAGTTTGGAGATAGATCCTTTGACATGATCCCTGACCTCATTTTCAATGAGATTTAGATATGTGCTCTTTTTCCATGCAAGATAGTTTGAAGCCCCAACCAATTTGTTGCTTTCCTTGCAAAAAGACATTTTGAGTCTTGACAGATTCAGATGTGGACATATACTTGTCAAGATGCTTCTTCCACTTGTTGCTTCCTTGAATTTGATAATGATATAGATGATAGAAACCTTCTCCTTGATGAAGATAGATCTCTTCAAGAATGATCCTTGACCCCACAAAGCGGGAGATCACTTTAGATTGATGGTGATGAATTTGTTGATAATGATGACTTCCTGATGGTGTCCTTCAATGAGAAGGACCTTGCTTCAACGAGATGGAAATCGCCTTATAATCTTTTGAAGATGATGACAATGCCCTTTGATCTAGTCTTCAAAATCTTCAAGTCAAAATCTTTGTGGTTTCCTTCGGTGATGATAGAGTGTGGATCGCATAAATGTTTCTAGGTTTTTGACTTTCTACAAGATGATGATGTGATCTTTGTCCTTGAAGTGCTTCTCTTGGATGTCTAGACTTCAAGCTACCTTAATTTGTAGATCTCTTCAACTTGATGAGGGTCTTTGCGGTCTTTTAATGGTGACTAGAGGATCCCAATACTTTTGATGGTGTAGACTTCTTCTTCGATCTAGGGTTTTGATACTTCGTTATAGATCTTGACTTCACTTTGGTATCCTTCGATTTGCTTTGATGTCTTTATCGAGATTTGATCCTTGACTGCTTGAGATTTGATTCCATGTTGAGAAATCTAGTGCATCTTGATTAGGTGACTTATCTTCATTAGATCTTGTGAATGCTTTTTTAATTCTTAGATTAGGATCTTCTTTTACTTATATTATTATAGTGTTCTTCTTCATCAAACAGCTACTAATGCATAAACCATAAAGAGACAAGAGACACAGAATGTAGCCTATCAGTCAGGGCCAAAACCTCTTCCACTTCAGAGGAAAATCCGAACAAATTCTTCTTCTTATAGAGACTTCAATTGACGAATTCAAAGACCAAGACCCTTGACCTATTTGCCACTCCAAGACCAAGACACAAAGTCTCCTTGATGAGATTCTTTTTGCTTGAGTCAACAATAGTGAAACCTTTGCTTCTCCCTCCTTCTCGACTACCCTTCAGAATTCAACTTCCTTATCTATGCTTCGGACCTGCACCCTATTCCAATCTCCTTGGAAACCCTAGTTGCAGCACATGTGAGAAATATATGGTGATTCAACCCCTCAATCTCCTTTGCTTGGACTAAATGGATTTCTTCTCCAACTCGGCTTGATGAACTTCCTTAAAAACTTCTTGATTTGGCTTCTAGCATGGTAAGGAAAACTCCAGCCCTTTTCTGCAGCAGTGACTCTTCTTTTCTTCGCACGTGTGGGTGGAGATCAACCCTAAAAACAGTCCCAAACAAACTTGCTCTTCCTTCCTTTCGCTGGTTATAAGACTCCTTTCTAGGTGTTTTTCGTGTTAAAATATATAAACTAGAGTTAAATTCCACTTTGAACGGCTCATTTGATGGAGATAATTATTGCATTAAATTCCTCTCTTCGAGAGGACAAAAATAGACCTAAAGATCACTCATTTTGGACAAGCAGAAGTTGGAATTTTAATTTATTCTCTCACATGTACAATTGTCAAGGTTGGCTTCGACTTCAAGTAGGCTCATGAAGCCCCAAACGTCATGTCTTTTCACCATATCATGGATGCATATAAATACAAGAGACCTCACACCTCATTTGGGCACCTTATCAAATCAACACACATCATTCTCTCACCTTTTGATTGGTTCGTACAGCTCAGAAATACAGGGTCTTTCTTCACACGTGTGGGCTGAAAGGAGAATAAATTTCAGGAGGCCGAAGTCTGTAATTTTTCTGCACTTTGTCCAAATGTTGAAATGCATTGACTTGACTTTTTGGGCAGTTTTTGAGTTCGATTTTCTGGGAAAATTTATGTTTGGGCAGGCCGAGTTCTTTGGCACACAAACCGAGGAAATCAATTGACTTTGACTGCAGACCTGCAACTAGGGTTTTGCAACAGACTTTGACCTTGACTTTGACCAAGTTTGAGGAGGAATTTTGGGACTGTTTTCAAGGTACTTTGACCAGATCATCAAGCCGCAATATTTGACAGCTGACCGACCTCAGTTAAAGGACAGTTGACCATTGAACATTGACTGTTGTTGCTACTGTAATCTTTGACCAGAATTTACTTTTTCCAGATTTCATTATTGAAGGATACTTTTGATCCTTGGTTAGTATTCTTGAATATTCATTATTGGTTTTGGATATTGGCTAGTCAAAGGTTTGATTTTGACTCTTAGATAATGTACTCTCTCTGCTGAACATTTGAAGACAATCTAATAGAAGAATATTTGCAAGGGTTTTCCCCTAGTGGGGTTTTTCCCTGGTCATTGACCAAATATTGTGTCTCTTGTCTCTTGGTTGTCTTTCTATGTGCATTTGTTTATTTGTTCTATCTACTATTGCTCTACTGTCATTGGAAAATTGAAGAAGAGAAATTGTGAAATTGAATGATATTAATTATTTTAGATAAATGTTTTTCGGATTAATCACATCAAGAGGATTAAATATTGTTGAAGTTATAGCTGCAGCATAAAAGTGATGAAAAATTGACATGGTTTCAGAGTTGAGGTAAAGACAAGCCCAAGAGACATAGAGAAAGAGCATCCATCTCTCAAGCAGCTGATTGAAAAAGGGAAAGTCTTTTGGTAAAAATGCTTCATCTTTCTTCAAAGAGCATGGATGAAAGTCTGGTTGGAAATTATAGCTAACAACAATGATGTTTTGGACTTCATTCAGGGAAGAGTACATGGGCCTCCAGAAAATGCTTCTGCTACTGTAAAAAACAAGCATAAGAAAGGTGAGTTGAAGGCAAAGCAAATTATAGTTGATGGTTTACAAGATAATCTACTTGCTTATGCTGGAAATTTGAGAAGGTCCAAGGACATGTATGACAAGATCGCTAGCATGTATGAAGTCAACAATTTGAATGAAATCATCTCTTTAAAATATCAACTCAAAGACACGAAGATGAACAAAGGAGAATCCATGCAATCGTACATTATGAGGATATCTCATCTCAAAGATCAATTGCTAAGAATTGGGGAAATCACACCTGACAGAGAATTGGTGATTGTAACTCTTAGAAGCCTCCCTCCCATTTGGGAAACCTTCATTACTACCATAAGCAACAACAATAGCATGCCAACATTCGATGAACTTGTTGGAAAGCTCACACAAGAAGAATCAAGGACGATATCAAGAGGAAGAATTCAAGGATCAGATGAAGAAGGTCACTCATTTTGGACAAGCAGAAGTTGGAATTTTAATTTATTCTCTCACATGTACAATTGTGAAGGTCGACTTCGACTTCATGTAGGCTCATGAAGCCACAAACATCATGTCTTTTCACCCTTGTGGATGCATATAAATACAAGAGACCTCACACCTCATTTGGGCACCTTATCAACTCAACATACATCATTCTCTCCCTTCTTGATTGGTTCGTACAGCTCAGAATTACAGGGTCTTTCTTCACACGTGTGGGCTTTCAGGAGGATGAAGTCCGTAATGACAAGAAAAAAGTAAATTTCTTGAGCCTTGAAGTAGGAAAATGCATGCTTATAAAATGCTTAGCACCTGAAGATTGTACAGTTTCTTCATTTTGGATAGAAAGTGTGATTTTTCCTGGATAGAAATAAATTAATATTAAAAAAAAATAAAAAAATAAAAAATAAAAAATGAACCATACTTCTAAAACGTAGAAATAACAGAATAAATAAGGACTAAATCTGTTATTACATCAGCAGATCAAAGCAAAAGTTATTATAGCAATGAGAGACGTTAATTAAGCCACCTGGAAATGGCCCCTTGTAATTTATTCCGGGTTTGAAGATAAAGTACAATGACCACCAGTTGAAAAACATTGACTGTTAAATTTTTATAATCGATTTTAAGTCCACAAAACAGACTGTTAAACAAATTATTGGTTTCATGTTCAAGATGAAATAATCGTGAAGCCTTCAGTTGTTTTCAATGATCAGGAAATGTTGAGAGCAGAATATGTAGTTAACATGCAGCCCAAATAACTGCTAAAAATATCCCAATAGACCCATGTGGTTGAGCAAATTACTGAAGCCAATAGACCAAAGTGATTGAGGGCAAATTACTCAATGGAATGCACCCAAGTAACTAAGCTGATTACTCAATGCAATAGGCAGCTTACTGGATTGCCATCCTCTGTTGGATGAAAGTGTAAATATTTACGCCCTCAATCCCTCCACAAATCTAGTTTTTCATCCAAACTCTTCTCTCTTTAGCTGACAAACTTAGTTGCTTAACATATAGTCTGTAAAACATGCTTAAGATCAACTGGCAGGTAAAACCTACTTTGTAAAACCTAGCTGCTTAACACCTGCTTAACATAAAACCACTAAACTTTCCCAAGAGGCACCAAATCACACCAAACAACAAATACCATTATGACAAGCAACCCAAGCATGAACAGCAAGTGTGAGCCTTTCATCAAGCCAACCTTGAAATTTTGAAATATCCCCTAAAATGTACAAAATGGCCATTTATTCAAGAAAATGAATTAACAAAGCATTAAAAAGAACTACCTACTTCTCCTACCACTAGCATTTCCACTCACCCTCGTTACGTCACCCAACGGGCAAGAGGGCACCACAACACATTCCCACTCATCTTCACCATATGTCACAAAATCAATAAGTGGGCCCCACAATAATCTACTGATAAAGAGGGGACATACTATCATCAGAATAAGTTATGATAACATTTCCTAAACTGATCAAGATTTATTGGTCTCTGAACCGAAGAGAGAATAGCCTATTTCGCAGCTAAGAGGGACAATAGCTCTGTGGCTCTTGCCTCTGCCGCCAAGATCCCTCGCAATGAATACAATATTTTGACTTCTGAAAGTCGTGATGGACCTGGTTATCTTCCCAGAGAAGACCCCTGACTGGACAATAGAAGTAGTCGCTTATTGAGGGAAACAGATCCCCTTGGACTTGCTTATGATCTCAATGTTCGAAACGAGAGAGAAAGCAAAATGAAGGCTTCGCTGTGTTTTCTCTACATGCGGAAAAACTTCGACAGCCCCTTAAACCTGAAACCTAATTCAACAGGGCTCTCAATGGCCATCGTCACGCCATTGTGTTAATTTTTAGTTTAACATGTTCTTAGCTTAGGTCAGTTACTTCAGAAAGACATATAAGCCCAATTCATCAATTTATTGCAATCATATAAATCATTATTATGTTGACAGTAGAGAACATGAACCATAATCATAAAGGACAAGCCAAGACAAGAGAACACAATTTTGGCTCAAGCCGAGGAAAAACCCCAAGATGGGGAAAACCCTTGATCGAATCTTCTTATTATTAAAATCAAGTGTTCATCAGATAGAGAGAGTACATTGATTGGAAAAATGACTTGTCGATATTAGGATTGGACAACACTGCTCTTGGTCTTGATCAATCCTGAGATTAGGGCAATTGTACGTCACTCATGGATCTGATTTAGGACAACAACTGATCTCAGCAAACAAGGTTCAAGACACATTCTTTCAACTGCGTCCCTCCTTATTCTTCATAAGTTTCCCCAAGCAGGCTCTAGTAGCTGATCTGTGATCATATAGAAACCATTGATAGCTTCATCATGATGGACTTTGGGTTGGGTTTCAGAGACATCCAGCTTCAATACAAAGAAGGCCTTCAAAACAATGTGGTTTCACTCTAAACAAGGATATTTAAGTTCTGCCCTCCTTCGAGATATCTGAAATACTTTCAGCAATCACCGGATGGCTAGGAGATAATGCCTGTGTTTTGTTACATGAGCTCGGACATCTGAATAGTGGTCTTTAGGCTTGTGGTTCAACAGTAAAGGAGCCTCCTTACAGCAGTCTGCTTGCTGAAAGAGAAACCCACACAAAACGAATCATAATGCTTCTCAAATATGCCCTAAACCCTAGCTCAGTTTTGTACTGAACTCAGACCTGTTGAATCCAGAACCCAAACAATCCCATCCATGTTACCTCAAAGATATCCTATTCCTCACCACGGTGCACCCAATTCGCTGTCCAAATCTCAGAGATATCTTTGATGATCGATATGTCAAATGAGGTATGGAGAGTTCCCTTATATACAATTTAGACATGATGATTTGACTTAACTTTTGGAGGCAAATTCAAAATTCTAATTTTCAATTTTCCCCGACTAAACAAAATCATGACCTATAGAATTTTTTTTTTGAATAAACAAATATTTTCCTTGTCCAAATTTAACGATCTTTAGATCGATTTTGGCCCTCTCGACAAGGGGAATTCAATGTTGCAGTTATCTTTTCCATAGGAGCTTTTCAAAGTGGAATTTGACCCTAGTTGCCAATTTTAACACTCCCTCTCAACTAGGGAGAATTTCACCTGCCAATTCATCAATCATCATTGCAACCTGACAACATGAACCATCTTTGTATCTCGTCTCTACTCTACTCTGCTGAACAATGTTATGAATAATGAAGAAGAATCAATCGAGAGTGAGTCACAAGACCTTGCCAGTCTCCACTGGCAAAGGTCAGTCCATATAACCAAAGGGTGAACTCCAATCGGACTTGGTCCGAAGTGATCAAGTTGAAGAAACATCATTCATCCTAGACATAGGGAGTGCGGCTAAACACGATGCATCTATCGGTAGTGCTACAGTCCCTATCCACTTTTCCCAACTCATTGGCCATATAAGAGGTAATGATGCAGGAACACCAGCAAGGCAAGAATATATCACATCCTGCTCATAATCACACATAGGGAAAGGAAAAACCACATCCTACAAACACACATCACAATGTAGGGAAAGGATGAACCACGTCCTACAAACACATATCATAACCATATGTAGCGAAAGGATGAACCAGAACCATCTCCTACATGCATGCAAAACCAACAATAGTAGGAAGAATCCTACACGTGGGGAAAAGATGAACCACATCCCACTGACACGTCAACCATCAATTGTAGGGAATGAGCATCCTACATGTGGGGAAAGGATGAACCACGTCGCACTAACATGTCAACAGATGCCTATATGCATCTCTCACTAGGGTACCCACTGGAGAAGGTGAACCACTCACCTTCTCACATGTAGGAGAAAGTGAACCACTCATCCTTCTCATATGCAGGAGAAGGTGAACCACTCATCCTATGCATATCTCATCACTCATAGGGGAAAGTGAACCACTCACCCTACACACATATGTCTTCAATCGTAGGGGAAGGTGAACCACTCACCCTACACACACGTCATCCACCACAAGGGAAGGTGAACCATTCACCCTGCACATAGAGCACCACTAGGGGAAGGTGAACCACTCACCCTATGGTTGCTCATAGCTCAATAAGTACCCCAAGCCCCTTAGGAGCTCCCAGAGCTCAAACTTAAAGAATCCCTTCATATAGGGACTAGTGCCAAAATGCTTTCTGAAACACAAGACTAGATCAATGGGTGCCTCGAAGCTCCATTTAGTAGCACACAGATGTATGTAAATATCAAACATATTGATTTTTATAGTAGAGATCTTTTGACAGCACTTAGTCATCCTCTGCTTCTTGCAGCCATAGATAAAGAGAATATTTGACTGATCTTACTCCCTCTTACTCAGTGAGACCACAACATAATCAAGTCTGTCCAGGGTGTGCAATGTCTATCAGACATCCCACTTATCATGAGATCAATCCACTTAAGTATGTCATAAGTTGTACCATATAAGGTGGTGTAAGATTATCTGAATCCTCTTTTGCAATATACAACGGAGGTTTCCAGCACATGTTTCAGATCAGTGGTAATAATATTGGTATCGGAAAAATATCGATGAGGGTCCAGAAAACATATTATCAGCAATATCGGCGAAAAATATCGCCAAAATATCGGCAAATTTCAGCAAGCATAAAAAATCATTTTTTCATATTTTTAAAAATTAGCCGATATTTTCAAAATTTGGCGATATTTAGCTAATATTTTGAAAATATCGCAAAATTTTCCCGATATTTTCAGGCCGAAATATTATTTCCTTGAAAATATCACGACATTTGCAATATTTCATGAAATATCACCGATATTATCAACACTACTTCAGATGGCTCAATGAAGGGCTTTCTCAGATGGCTTTGTAATAAGCCATGCTAGATGTCTTATACATTCAACCTCAATAGTGCTCCCCAGAGCAACAAACTTTAGTTTTTGATTCATCAATAAGGGAGGGAGAACTTGCAACGAAACCTCAGTATATATTTTGAGATTGTCCTAAATTGCAGCAGCCTACCCATAGCTTCTCGGCCCTGCAACAAGCAAAGAGACTCACCAGGCCCAACCTCTGCATTTGCCATTATCTCCATTTGGCTGCCCTCATAGATGCAAGTGAGATATTCCATTGAGTTTGCAGATAATTTCAGATCCTTGCAGTGCACTCCCATAAACAAGGATGTCCTTGGTTATGCTTGCGGGGAGGATTCAACAGATAACTCCCTCTAAGATTGAAGAGATGAGGCATACATGATAGAGATAAATTGTTCATAAAATCAAATGTCATAGGCATACCTTTATTCCATCAGATACTTATCAAGACCTGAATATGTAATCATTCATTCTTTTAAACCCTTATGGAAGCTTTAAAAGAGCTCTATTCATAGTTATAAGCACCATGATATTATCCTTTCGAGTCTTCAATTCTTTCTCCAAGGTTGAGCTTTGACTTTTATTCCTTTCCTGTTGATCTGGGCCATACCATAGCTTTTAAAAATATGCACAGATCATGGCTCGAACTATGGGCATCTCCTTCTGACTTATTTGATCACTCACAAAGCGTCCTCCATTTTCTTCATTTGACCTGAATGTGCATAGCCTCTCAACAATAAGGAATAAGAGGATTTATTGGACTTTACATAGCCTACTTCCACCTTAATGAGTATGTTATGAGTATGGACAGTGGGAGAGAGCCCTGCATCTTTAATTCATTGATCAATCATTTCCATTGAATGCCCAAATGTAGATCAGAGTATATTGTGGGTTACAATATGCCTTTGAATACTGATAGCACCTTTCTGTAAGACCACTGCAAATATAACAAATCATTTGAGGGTGGTCTAATGAGTTACCCTGTTGCAAACAATTGAATCAGCATTCATTGCTCTCAAGAACAATCGATTTGGAGTATTGTCACTGATTTTCTGTAGATTCCTTATAGGCCTGCGGTACTGGATCTGGCCTCTGCCTTCTATCAAATTGATTCAACAAGAGCAAAAGAAGTCAACAGGTGGTTTACTAGGAGACAATCTGACCCATCTCTCGTCTAAAATATTTACTATGCATACATGATCAGAGGCAATACTTTCATTATCTTATGGATACAACCTTTTTCAAAATGAAGATCCCGCCTTTTTCATATTCTCTCAGAGATAACCCAGCTTCCACTCTTAACACAGATGAGGATTCCACAGTTTCTATTTTTTGCACAGATGGAAGATGCAACCTGTCCATTGGATCTTTGGTTAGGTAGAATTTTTATGGCAGCTTGTGATGCAAGAAGAAGTTGGTATTATAACTGGATGAGCAGAGATATTTCTAAAATTTTCAGAGGACCACCAAGAGCCTGAACAATAATCAAGTGATAAAAATTTCTATTGTAACACAGAGCACCCCTTGTCAGCACTTAGAAGTACAGTGAATCAATATGTAGCAAGCATATCTTACAGAAAACACCCCTACCACAGCAAAAATCGAGCTTGCACCAGTAGCACTGCTACACTATCACCCATAGAGATCATACTAAGCTGTGCAAATGTAATAAGAAGAGCATCGTTGATTTTCAGGATCAGATTGGCCGAGTTGCAGCGTCAGGAGGAATGGTATATTTACCTGATCCTTTGATAGAAGGAAACTGCACCATGCTATTAACTTCTAGCTTGTAACATCCGAATCCAAATTTTGGACTTACCTAGACAGAGATGGGACCCCATTCTTGTTGAGTGCAGAGGAAGGGTTTTTGTTCCTGAAAGAAGAAATCATGAGAATCGTACTCCCTGTCTCAATCTCTTCGATAATGTGATGCCTCAAAGCCAATACTAATGCGATGTCATGGAGAAATAAAGTGAGGCCACAGGGCTAATACAAATACGATATCATAGAGATAATCGAGCCATTGTATAATGCGTTGCCACAAATCAAGCCACATGTGTAATGATCTGATTCACAGAATATAATGGTTCAAGCCATACAATGCAAATCACTGTAATAAAAATATCTTCATACTGTAGATCTAGGGATGACATACATACATTCTTCTCCATAGGATCAGTGATCCGATATTTCTGATATTTTAACCACACCCTCAATGCATGTGATCCAGTCAAACCTTATTCTAAGGAGGGCCGACGGACCTTCTAATCATCATCAGCAGATAAAAACCAGTTGCTTTAGAGATACATAATTTGTTGTTTAAGTGATTGAAACTGAGGTCGAGCAGCCTTTAGTTGTACACTGTAGAGGTAAAGAATATACCTCAGAGAAACCTGTAACTCCACTGTTTCTATTAAACCCACAGAAAACCCTCATAAACTGCCTCTTTTCTGCGTTGATGCCTATAGATAAGAGTGGCCTAGTTTTGGATGGCCTACTAGGTTTTGGCCTACAAAGCAAGCCCTTCTATCTCACCTACAATCACACAGAACCTTGACTCCTTTTGATGAGATAATCTACTTGGGTTGATGTGTTCAAAATTCCACATAGGTTGTGCCACAAAGATCTTCTAGCTTGGGCTTGTCCTCACCAAACTCTGATACCATGTTAATTTTTAGTTAACATGTTCTTAGCTTAGGTTAGTTACTTCAGAAAAACATATAAGCCCAATTCATCGATTTATTGCAATCGTATAAATCATTATTATGTGGACAGTAAAGAACATGAACCATAATGATAGAGGACAAGCCAAGACATGAGAACACAATTTTGGCTCAAGCCAGGGAAAAACCCCAAGATGGGGAAAACCCTTGATCGAATCTTCTTATTATTAAAATCAAGTGTTCATCAGAGAGAGAGAGTACAATGATTGGGAAAATAGCTTGCCGATATTAAGATTCGACAACACTGCTCTTGGACTTGATCAATCCTGAGATTAGGGCAAATGTACATCACCGATGGAACTGATTTAGGGCAACAACTAATCTCAGCAAACAAGGTTCAGCATACATTCTTTCAATTGTGGCCCTCCTTATTCTTCATAAGCTTTCCCAAGCAAGCTCTAGTAGCTGATCTGTGATCATAAAGAAACCATTGATAGCTTCATCATGATGGACTTTGGGTTGGGTTTCAGAGACATGCAGCTTTAGCCCAGCTTCAATACAAGAAGGCCTTCAAAACAATGTGGATGCACTCTAAACAAGAATATTGAAGTTTTGTCCACATTCAAGACATCTGAAATACTTTCAGCAGTCACCAGATGGCTAGGAGATAATGCCTGCGTTTTGTTACAGGAGCTCCGACATTTGAATAGTGGTCTTTAGGCCTGCGGTTCAACAGTAAAGGAGTCTCCTTACTGCGGTCTGCTTGCTGAAAGAGAAACCCACACAAAACGAATCATAACCCTTCTCAAATATGCCCTAAACCCTAGTGCAGTTTTCTACTGAACTCGGACCTGTTGAGTCCAGAACCCAAACAATCCCATCCACACAGATCAGAGATATCCTGACCACGGTGCACCCAATTCGCTGTCCAAATCACAGAGATATCCTTGATGATTGATATGTCAAATGAGGTATGGAAAGTTCCCTTATATACAATTTAGACATGATGATTTGACTTAACTTTTGGAGACAAATTCAAAATTCAATTTTTCAATTTTTCCTGCCTAAACAAAATCATGACCTATAGAATTTCTTTTTGAATAAACAATTATTTTCCTCGTCCAAATTTAACAATCTTTATATCGATTTTGGTCCTCTTGACAAGGAATTCAATGTTGCAGACTGCAGTTATCTTTTCCATAGGAGCTGATCAAAGTGGAATTTGGCCCGAGTTGCCAATTTTAACACATTGAGAGTGGGGGGCTCTTATTTTTCGCTGAGTTCGAGGCTTCTAAGAAAATCAGAGCTGGATACTTGGTCAGCTCTGTTGGATGTTGTCATTCCTTCATCGATTGGTTTAAATGGGTCGACTTAGCCAATGAAGCATCGATGGATAGAGCCCTCAACCGTTTGCTCTGTGGCAACAACCGAAGGTGACAAAATGGCCGTCCTTTCGAGGTTACAAAAGTTGGAGCAGGTATCTGTAGAAAAATGTCAAATACCCTGCGTTGATTACCAGTTTTTTTCTTTTTTATGTGGGCTTCATTGACGCAGGTTTCTCAGAATGCCACGATTGCATGCAGCTCTCAAGGCATAACATGCACCTTTTCTTTCAGCGATCTGATATATATCAGAATCCTTGAGCCCCTTGGTGACTGTGTGTGGTATTGGATGCTCACAGGGAACAAAGCATGCAGCGACAATCAAGGATGGGACAGGACAGGGGAAGTTGATCCCTCCGGCAGAAACCGTTTATAGCAAATGGAAGGGCTTTCAACCATTTGCTACCCTGGCAACCCAGATATGGCAGATCTCTCTACTGGAAGAAGGGGTAACCACAGATCTATCAATTTTTATGAAGAGACGAGCAATAATGATGGATCCCCTGCAGACACATCAGTAAGCTACGAGAAAACTTATGTTTCTGGCAAGGATGCAGAGTTTCAAATTATTGCACAACCCCCAACAAGAAGATTGATCATCCTGAGGTTTCAAATGGATTCACTCGTGCGAGATCTGAAATTGGAGATTTATAACAAAAGTGGTATTCCAACAGAACTGCAAAACCTGATCTATGCAGGCAAATCCATGCAGGAACAAAGGAGCTTACAAGACTATGGCATAGAAAAATTCTTAGATCATCATTAATCTACAGCTGCAGGGGGGTTCGGCACGATCTAATATCTCTAAGGGCCCGTGGGTAGCCAAAGGACAAACTAATGGTTCTACATCATTCAGAGAAGCCCTCAAAGGAAAGGCTCCAGCATCAAGTAAATCTGAACAAACACTCAATACTCCTGGGCCCTAAATTATAAAGCAGATGAATGATATACCTGAAATGACAGTAGATCTAGCAGAGATCAATAATATTTGTACAACCTATCAATCCCAGGCAATCATCTGCAAGTGCAACGGTTTCTGGCCAAAACCTGTGGATCTTTACGAGTTGGACAGTAAACTGTGAGATTCAAAGGGTTTCTTCATAGTAAAATTTAAATCATCAGAGATCAGGTATTACATGAGGGTCCTTGGTTCTGGGGAAGCGCAGGATTGTTTATCATCCCATGGTTCCCAAATTTTGATGCTAATACAATGACGGTCTTCAAAATACCGATATGGGTAAGACCACATAACTTACCCCTTCACTTTTGGCATCCAAAAGTATTGGAAGGAATTGGCAACATGCAAGGGAAATACATCAAGATGGATACACAAAGAACTGAAAAAGCAATTTATACTTTTTCCAGGATATGTGTTGAGGTAGACCTCGTTAAAGGACTACCTGATCGTATCATTTTGACTCACAACAACCAGTGCCAGACCCAATTTTTAGATTATGAAAACACAACATTTACATGTCGTCTCTGTCTTCAAACTGGACATTTACAAACCACGTGTCCTTTTGCAAAGAAAGATCACAGGAGGAAAAAGAAACCTGTCATAAAGCCAAAGGGATGGCAATTCCCAGCACCACAACCTGACTGGAAGAGGACTTGGCACCTCCCAACACTGAGGAAATCCCAAATCAACAGACATCTTCTGCAAAAAAAGAATTGAGCGAGTACAGAAGAGGGGGTTCAGCCTCGCAAAATCCAAGAGCAGGAGGACACTCAGCCCAAGAAATCCCGAAGGAAAAAGAAATAGCAGGATTCAAACATCCTTATCCATCGGGGAGTTCAGACTCGGACAAAGAACATCCGAGGCAGACAGAAGAGAACCAACTAATTATTGTACGAACCACTTCTGATCAAGGAGGATGGCGAAATGTAGAAAAGAAAAAAGGGAGAAAAGGGTGACTAAGACTTTATGCTTAGCCCCATTTTTTTTTCTTATTTCATTTTTTAGTTTTTTTTGGCTCTGTTTCTATGGGCACCAGCTTTTTGAGTGGTGCAGATTGGAACAGTAAAGGAATGCAATATGTGCATCTACTTATGTAACTTTTTATAATTAATAGAAAGTTACAATTTTTCCACAGAACCAACCAAATAATAAAAAATATATAAAAAATAAAGAACAAATTAATTATTAAAAAAAAAAAATTGCCTAAACATTTCATTAAATGTTCTAGATTTTTTTTGTTGTTGCCGATTTTAGTTTTTTTAGATTATATTTTTTAGTTTTAGATTAAGTGGGTCCCAGAACGTTTATAACCCAGAAACCTGCAAGCTTTTTAACTCTTCAGAGAATACACAGAAAGCAATGTTATCGTTGACAGGAGATTTCCTTAAAACATTTACAACACATTCCTATTTTTGGAAACACCACAGAAACGTTTCTAAGGTATACCATATATCATACCAATTTCCTATCAGAAACATTTTCAGTATGGAAATGGGGGTTGGGGAAAGTTTCTAGTAACATAATTGCTACCATAAAGAATTTTGCTACATTGAATTGCTATATATTCACTAATTCTCAGCATAAGATCCTTTTTAAGCAAATAGTTGTCCAAACTTAGATATTTACATCCATAATCAGTAAGTTTATCATTATAATTATAAGCTGCCATCTAAATGACCTTGAAAGAAACTGTCAAAACATAAACTAGTTTCCTTTGTGAATTGTAATACTTGTGAATTGCTTACAAACCATATGTAAAGAAAATAAGGAAAATAGGGTTAATGATTACAGTTTGATCATATGCATCAATGCCTTCGCTGTCAAGAAGTAAGAGATTGTACTCAGTTCCATCTAGAGCAGTCCTCTTCAGTGGAGCACTCCACATCCAAAGGCCCTTTGTACATGGTCGATGTGTAGATGCAACCTGAAAGCCACTGCTCCTTCCAAGAAGCTGTCAAAGATATGAACAGAAATAGCATTGTGAGATTTTAACATGCTAGATTAGAATGAGCTGAAATGTTTAATTCAATCTACAGAGAAACCTTTGTTTATAGCAAGTATTCAAAGCCAGGAAAGGATCCCTGGAAACTGTTACAGAGGCTTATCACTTAATACACAACAAGATAATATTTAAATTTACTTTTCAATCATCTGATTGAAAAAATACATGGAAAATTAATAACAAAATATTACAGTTGATGAAATTGACTTTTCAATCATATGATTGAAAAAAGACATGGAAAATTAATAACAAAATATTACAGTTGATAATATCAAGTTAATCAAGGCTGCCTAAAAAGACATTTGCATTGTGACCCACAAACATGCAAGTTTCAGTGCTCATGATAAATAATAATGCATAATAAAAGGACAAAATGCCATCTATTGACATCCTTCAGTTGTGCAATATCCCACCCCTCTAAACTTTATCACCCATAGACTACTTCCAGATTTAGGTGTCTAAACCTTCACTAAAACTTTTAAACTATTGAAATGTGAATATCCAAGAACTAACTCCAACAGAACTGATATAACATGAATGAGTCATGCAAACTGGAAATACCTAGGTCAGTCATGCCTTCCCTGATTTGCCTCTTGAAAATTTAACAAAAACTATTGAAATAGGGTGGATTTATTTAGGAACTCCAACACACTTTGGTTCAGAGTGCATAATCCATAATCAACTCTAATACATGACATGCAAAACCTGTCTACTAAAAGTTATTTGGCGATGTGCTCAGATAAGGAAGAATCCTAATAAAGAGTTGTATACAGGAAGGGATTAACTATGTACATCAGAAAAGATTAATTCATTTACATCAGACAGCTAACCACTAAAAAACAATATCCTTACAAGTACAAGATTCTCCACCTTATGCATGAACAAGGCCCAAGGAAAAACCACATATACAGATATAGGCGTATCAGGAGCTCTACATGGCACACAAACGATAAGAATAAACATTATCAATTTGGTTCCAACGAAAAAAGAGGATATGTCATAACCTTACAATATGCACTTAAGTAGATTTGATTGCAACCCCATCCATATAATGAAGTGTCTTTAATACTTTAGCTAACTACAATTAGTAATATAGTAAAAACATGCTAGCTGAAAAAGTGTAGTGCAATTTTGCATCACAAAAGATAGGGGACAAGTGAAAACAAACAAATTGCCCCTTTCCTCAGGAGGATTATTTTCTAAATTTCAATCCATTTGTATCTTTTCCTGAATCCTTTGATGCAAACTGAGGCACAGAGAAATGCTTAGGAATTCATTGATTGCTTATATGCTATTAGCAATCTAATATGAGTTTCTACAAAAACAGCAACAAAAGGTCATGTACGGGCATATCATTATCAATGAGGTAAAAGAGATGCAAGAATCCATTCTCTAAGGCCAAAAGTTCCCAAGGACACAGCTCTCGTATGAAGGAACTCCAGGCAACACGTGATATAAGTAACAAATCCAATCTGCACTTGATTGAAAGCAAAAAATGGACCATGCAGTAGAATATTGTTGATATTAAACAGAAAGCATGTATGCCACATGATTGTTTAGAACCAAAGAGCAATACATTAGAATCAAGCATTTGGCCATAAATCAAAGACATTTTTAGCAATGTTAAATGCATTGGGGAATTCCATCTCATATGAAGTGGGCTACTTAAAAGAGAAACTATATTAAGGACAAGAAAGTAAGCATGATATACTACCTCAGAAGGAAAACTGGTCAAGCGATAAAATTAGAAATGTTAACAAGTCCGAAATAGAGCATATCCAATCCTAACAAAAGTTAGCTAAAATAAAAAAGGCAATAGCAAAACTGAGAGTGACTAATTGAAATGATGTTTGCAGAAATAAAAACATGGAAAAGGCACTTGGTTTGGGCAAGGAATAAAAATTTTGCATCTTCAACAACTATGACATGCTTGAATTAAAATAATGGGAAAGAACTTTATTCCTCCATCTATCACACAAAAGCCAATGAGAGAACTAAATACACTTAAATCGGATCATTATGCGCTGTACACCTGGATCCTCAAAATATATACCCCTGCCCTGCAAAAACAGAGGGAAGAGAGAGAAGAGAGAATTTGTAGTTAAATAGATTTCTTCTTATTAGAACTAAATTTATAATTATGTTTTTCCATACTATATTTCGCTTTGCAATTTGATGGCTTCTCCATATCATATTTCATTTCTTTTCGTCAATATTTCCACACTTTCCTTTGCTCTACCCTGAACTGAATTTTACCCTTTTTGGAGTTAATAGTGTCATTCCCATGTTTTGAATGTGTTTACTTATAACTATGACTAAGAAAAAACCACTTTCCCTGCTTTTCACCAATCTTCAATGGAAAAGTGAGGAATAAAAATACATGAAAGGCCCACACATGACATCAGTCTAGACTCTATACATGCATCCCTGTGATTTGATATGCCTAGTCATTGCCAACCTGAAACTGTCAATCACCAGCTATCATTTTAACTCCACAAACTCCTTTCACTTATACATAAACCCTTATATGGATGCAATTAAGAATGGGACATCTCTCATCAAAGGGCCATGAAACTTACTGTGGATCCCTGAGACTGACAGGGCCATGCCCAAACTAAACATTATCCCACTTACTTGTATGACCATTTTGAAACATAGAAACTTCTTTTAAAACCTTTTCATCAAAAATGCTTTGAGCTTCACAATTTAAAGTAGAAATTTATCTCGATCTCAACTCGGTACCCTGACTAAGTTGGAAATTTATCTCAGTTGCATCTCAGATACCCAAATTAAGTTGAAATTTATCTCAGTCGCATCTCAGATGCCCCGACTAATTTGAAATTTATCACACATCCTACGTTGGAATTTATCCCGGTCACATTACAGATTTTATGCCTTAATATCTGACAGTAAAATCCACCATTTAATTTCAAATTTAACATAAGTTAGCAGTTTATTTTCACCAAGGCACACACAAGCCTTACATTTTATGAATATGCTTCAGCATGACAGAATAGATTAATTTCACCAACACAGAGGAATGAGTTTTGATACTCTCTCAAAGGAACATATTAAAGCGACTTAGAACTTCATTTAGAGAGATTTTATCGAAAATGCTCACAGCTTCACGTTAAAATTTAAATTCATTTCCATCGCATCTCAGATGCCCTAAGTTCAAGATTAACAGTAAAGTCCATCATTTGCTCTCAAATTTAATGGAACGCAATAGTTTATAAAGTATTTTCCTTAATCCCCACGCAAGTAGAACTACTGATACCGGAGCATTGCTCATTTCAAAGGACCATGTGGTCAACTGTCAAACTTTACTAGAGAGGTTGGAACCTCATGAGTTTTTTTATCAGATTAGGAATTTTAAGGGATATGGCATGTAATAAGGCCTGATTGGCCATTTTATATATTTGTTAGTATTAATTAACAGCCTTTTTCTTATTAGTCCATGTAATGATCAGAACAAGGCTTAAATTAGCTTCTGCAAGTGAAGTTGGTGAACAGATCCAGGGTTTTAGGATCTGCACCTAAAAACAGTTGTAATTTCCCTGTTATTGTGAAAATGATAATAAAATTACCTCTGTAGGTCACTCAGAGCATCGAGAGGTCCAGTGTGGAATCTTTTGAAGGAGCTTGTCTCATTTGTACATTCTGTATATTCTGTGCATCCCTTGAAGGTCCAATTCAGTTTTTCTGTGCATATTTATGTTGCTGGAATGTGTTTCCCTGTAGCGCAGAGGTCCTTTTATTTTCTCTGTTAAATTAGACCCAGCAAGTTATAGTTGGGCAGGGATAAATTTCCTTCCTTGGTTGTGTGCATGATGTCAAGCAAGAGACAGGCCGAACTTGATCGGAATTTCCTTTCTTTTATAACTTCAAAGCAAGAACAACAGAGGAACACATCCCCAAAATCTTTTCAGAACAATACGCAATGGTTGGAAAGGCATACAGTTTCCTTTACTTTGTTTGCAGGGTTGATATTGGAGTGGATTAATTCCCCCGGCAGTAAGTTGGAGCGGGATAAAGGAGTCCCCCGAGATTTCACACCCTTTTGAAGAGACCAGGTTCAGAGCCACGGTGGCTCTGCCTTTGAGCATTAAATCAGAGAGTGGTTTTGGCTTGATCAGATTGGTATCAAAGCAGCCAATAAGAAGACAAAAAAAGGTCGATGGCTCATGTAGGACGTGGCAGAGGAGCATGAAAAGCTGCCGCTGCAGTGACAGCAGAGCTCCAGCAAGAACACACAGAGCTACGCAGGACCATGCAGCACATGGAAGCCCACATGGCAGCAATGGAAGCTGGTCTTAAAAGAGATCCAGAGATCGGCAATATCAGTGAAGAAGAAGAAAGAAGAAAGAAATGAGGAAGAACATGAAGATAAAGGCGATCCTGCAGAAAACCAGGCAGAGGCACGAGCTCTGAAAGCTGTTTTGAGCTCTGTAATAAAACCAAAGCCCGAGATACCTACATATACAGGCAGTCTGGATCCAGAGGATCTGGTGGGATTGGATCACCACCATGGATAAGTTTTTCGTTTATGAGCAGATGGAGGATGAGAGGAGTTAAATTTCCAGTTACAAAGCTTAAAGGGCATGCAGCACTCTGGTGGGAGAGTGTACGGGCAGAGAGAAGAAGACTGGAAAAGCCAAAAATAAAGACCTGGGATCGGATGGTCACTAAGCTCAGAAGTAAGCTTTTGCCCCGAGACTATCATCTTACACTTTTTCATAGTAACACGGGTACCGCTCCCAGCCATTGGAGAGCACGTACCCCACGCTCCCGCACTACTGGGAGCTGGTAGGAAACTTTCCAAAATCATCGGGAGCTTCAAAGGGTACTTTGGAGCTTTTCAAGAGCTTCACTACAGCAGATTTTGACGTTTCGTACCTATTTTGAGCATATTTTCACCTTTCGGATACCTATTTTGAGCAAAGAAGGTACCATTTATTTATGTTATAAGTGATACATGATAGGTAAGGGGGCTGGACTGCATGGGCTATGTAAAGCGACAGAGATGTGGAGATGTAGCAAAGGTTTCAACAAAATATAAACAATTGCCAGTCATTCCTTGGCAGCTTCTGTTGCAAATCTTGAAGTTCAACAATTGCAAATAAGTCTACTTTCTTGAAGTCTATCTTGAAGCTTTAATGATAAGATTCAACACATTACAATGATGGTCAGAAAGAAAAAGAATAAGTCTACTTTCTTGAAGTCTATCGTGAAGCTTTAATGATAAGATTCAACACATTACAATGATGGTCAGAAAGAGAAAGAATAACGTGTTAGTCAGTTTCATTTTATAAATTTCCAAACTTGAATTTCGAAATTGAATACACTATAGTGTTGCATGAAATCACATAATAATCAAGTGATAATAGCCTTTTTTGGATTTAGGAGTTGGAATTTCATTGGCAAGTTGTTGATGGATTAATATTTTGATTTTTTGTGGTAGTGTTTCAATGTTCAATCTTTTGCATATTTCATTGCAAGATAGAATTTAATTGGCAAGTTTCAGATGGAAATAAATAAATTATTTTATTTTTATTTTTAATATATTATATTATTGCCGCTCCCAACTTAACGTTTCCTGTAAATTTGGGCAAACCTTCTAGCCGTACCGGATACTTGTTCCCCGTACCCAAAGTACCCGTGTACCGAAAACTCGTGCAACATAGCACTTTTTAAACAGCTTCAAAATCTGAGGCAGAGGGGCATGACTGTTAGGAAATACACAAAGGCCTTTTACAAATTAAACATCAGAGCAGGGTATGTCCAGGACTCTGCTAAGAAAACTGCCAGGTATATAAATGGACTGAGGATGGAAATACAGGATGAAATTATTACGATATCCCCTAAAACTGTGGAAGAAGCCTACCAGCTAGTAAAAGTCAAGGAAAAGATAAGCAGGAAGCAAACAAGCAGAGGCAGAGTTGCTACCAGCAGAGGAAGGGGATAGCCAGCACACAGGGGAAGAGGTACAGCGCCAAAAGGTGAGTCCAGCAGCAACAGTGGTGGAGCAACCACAACAACACAGCATGAAGAAGAGGCTAGAGGCCAGAGAGCTTCTTCCAGAGGACAAGGAAGAGGAAGAGGCAGAAGAGAGGTTCGATGTTTCTTGTGTGGGAAACATGGGCATATGTCTTATGAATGCCCAGAAAACAAAGAACCCGGTCAAAGGAGTGTTGTTGTGGCTCCAGTAAAGCAAAAAGAAGAGCCTGCAATAAATGAAGCAGAGGACCTGCCTGAGAAAGGAGAGTCCCTAATGCTTAATAAGGTTCTGCTGAAGCAAGAGAAAAATATTGCTGAACCAACCCAGAGAAAAGCAATCTTCATGACCACCTGCAAAATACAAGGCAAACACTGTAAGTTAGCGGTGGACAGTGGGAGCACAGACAACTTGGTGTCCACTTAGGTGGTCTTAAAATTAAGTTGGCCAAAAGTAAGCATCCTACACCCTATAAGGTATCCTGGCTGCAAAAAGGCCACCACTCACCAGCTCTTAGTCAGTGAACAGTGTGAGGTAGAGCTGCAAATAGGCACCTACAAAGACAAGATCTTATGTGACATCATGCCTATGGATGTTTGCCACATCCTGTTGGTAAGACCATGGCAGTTTGATCGAGGTGTTGTCTACAATGGAAAAAGGAACATTTACAAATTTAGCAAGGATGGGATTCATCACTCCTTGCTGCCCATACAAGAAGATGAACCTGCTGAAATAAGTGACAGAAACTCCTTGCTGATGAGTGGAAAGGAGTTCTTACACCAGCTGGAAAAGGAGGAGATCAACTTTGCAGTGGTCTGCAAACCTAAGGCAATTCTTACATCTACCACAATTTCAGATCTGCCCTTTCAAATTCAAGACATGTTAAACACATATCAAGACATTGTTGTCGATGAACTTCCAAATGAACTGCCACCTGTGAGAAGTATCAGTCACCACATTGACTTGATACCAGGTGCTACATTACCTAACAAGGCTGCCTACAGGATGACACCAAAATACAATGAGGAGATCAGAAAACAGGTACAGCAATTCTTAGATAAGGGGCTGATCCAAGAGAAATTGAGTCCATGTGCAGTACCCACAGTTCTGAGCCCAAAGAAAGATGGGGGTTGGAGAATGTATACATACTCAGTAGCTTTGAATAAAATAACCATCAGGTACAGATTCCCACTCCATAGAATAAATGATTTGATGGATTGTCTTAGTATAGCAAGCTATTTTTCCAAAATAGACCTTAAAAGTGGATATCATCAAATTAGGATCACAGAGGGGGATGAGTGGAAAACTGCATTTAAAACAAATGAAGGTCTATACGAGTGACTTGTCATGCCTTTTGGCTTGACAAATGCTCCCAGCACTTTTAAGAGGCTCATGAATGAGGTGGCGTGAGAATTTATGTTTGAAATTTGGTACCGGAGGACGGTGGTTCCCTAAGGCTTTGATCTTTGGCCTAGGGAAAAGTGTCCAAAAAAATTTAATTTTTCTCCTAAAGTGACTTTATAAAGTTATAAAGTCAAATCTAATTTAAAAGTGACTTTAAGTGATAAAGTTACTAAAGTGACTTTATAAAGTTGTAAAGTCAAATCTAATTTAAAAGTGACTTTAAGTGATAAAGTTACTAAAGTCTAATTTTAAAGTGACTTTAATAAAGTCAATGTAAAATTAGAAAGGAAAAGTGACTTTGGAAATAAATGACTAAGTGGGTCTTTATTAAAGTGGGTGAATTAAAAAATAGAAAGTGAGATTTAAATGAGCATTTAATCTCAGCCTTAGATCTCAATCTATTTCAGCCATTGGATTTAGGGATTCCCCAAAAGTCACTTAGGGTTAGGTTAAAGGAGGAAAAGGAGGAAAAGGTCATTCATTCTTTCATGAGCAGATTTGGAGAAGGAGAGCAAGAGAGCAAGGGAGATTTCTGAGCAGTGAGGAGAAGGAGGCAGCAGTTTGGCACACATTCCAAGGCCATATTTCAGCAAAAAGGCAGAGATACAGGCGGAGTTTTACCGCACACGATTCAAGGCGATTTGGCGATTTCCAAGGCGAAGTCCGTACGACTTGTGGCACGTTTCCAAGCGGTAGTACCATTTTACGAACCGCAGTTTCGAGCTGCTGACATTTTAACACGCCACTACCAAACGAACCGAACGACTGTGTTTGATTCTTTAAAATACGACGATTTCCGTACGACTGGCCACAGGCGCACGCATTCCCAGGAGGCCGTACGACGACATTTTATTCTTTATTAATACAAAAAGAGAGCCGTACGACGGGGGAAATTAATGCTGTAATTTGCGAGCACGTTTTCAAGAAATACGCACAACATTTTATTCTTTGGTTCGATTTCTTGTACGTTTTCGAGCGGTGGTTAAGCACGGAAAAGAATGGGGTGTAAGTTTACTTGCTGATTTTCTGAATATTTCTCGCGAACAAAACATTTTCGAAGCAGAATATCTCTCAGCGGTTTCCCCAAGAGTTGTAGGGGGTTTTTCCAGGGTCACCTTGACCAAAAATATTGAGTTATGATGTGTTGAATCACTGTTTGTTACTGCTGTTATTTTATTTCTGCATTTACAGCATTCTGAAAAAATTTCCAGAATTTGTGTTTTCAGCAAAATTTATTTTCCAGTTATTAAATGTATGGATATGGGGAAGGGCATTTAATTATTTTAGGTATGGAGTGAAAAGCTGGCAAGGTGGGAAATAGGGTACTTTCTACATGGTATCGGAGCTGAGTGTTGATGAGCGAGTTTGGGACAGCAAGGAAGAAAATTACAGCTTGCTGATTTTTCACTCAGAAAATTCCGGCAAGCTGATTTTTCACAAACAGCAGATTTTTACCTTTACTACAGCAGTGTTATTTTTCAGTTTTAGGACAGCAGGATGTCATTGGGACTGAGGGTGGAGGATAGGTTGGATGGGCATTCCAACTACGGCATTTGGAAGGAGAGAATGCAGAGTATCTTTGAGGAGGCAGAAGTCTGGGACATTATGGTACATACCACACAGAACCCTGTGAATGTGCCTACTGATGCTACTCAGTTGGCAGCATATAATAAAAAGAACAAAAAGGGTAAGAGGCTGATTCTAGACGGAATCAAAGACCATTGCATTCCTCATGTGAGAGGAAAGAGAAATGTTCATGAGATGTGGACAGCATTGTCCAATCTCTACAGTACCAGTAGGGAAGCAGGAAAGTGGTCAAAAATAGGAGAAAAGTAAAGAAGACCAAAGCAAGATGAGCAATAAATAGTGCAGCTGGATATCTCACAAAGATTACTAATGTGAAAGATGAGTTGGCAGCGATTGGAGAGGCCATTCCACCCACTGAGTTGGTGCGGATTGCAGTGAATGGCCTCCCCGTTCATGGATGAACTTTGCTGATGGGGTTTGTGCACGTGAAACCCTTCCCACATGGGAGAGGTTTTGGGATGATTGCATTCAGACAGAGATCAGGAAAGGTCAGCTTGGGGCAGCCAAGCCAGTTGAGCAGGATGAGGATGTAGCACTGTTGGCAGGACGCAAGAAAGGCAAAGGGAAGAAGCAGGCTTTCACAAGCAATGGTGGGGGCAAAGGCAAAGGTAAAGGTAAACAGGATAACACACAGAAGGACTATTCCAAAGTGAAGTGTTGGAATTGTCAGAAGATGGGACACTATGCGGTTGTGTGTCCGGAGAAGAAGAAGAAGAAGGGGAAGAACCAGAGCATGGCAGCTTCAGCAGAGGTTGAGGACTTTGCAGATCGCTTTGACCGGGAGTTTGGGTTCCTTGCGTGTGAGTCTTCTAGTGCAGGATTATCTGCCATAGAGGTTCAGAGGGAGCATGCATTTCCCTCGATTAGCGGAGCATCTTCGGGTATCTGGTATGTGGACGGTGGGGCTTCACGTCACATGACAGGAGTCCGTGAGTACTTCTCAGAGCTTTCAGAGAGTGGCACTGATGTAGAGGTAGTACTCGGTGATGACAGAGTTGTTAGAGCAGTCGGTGTGGGAACATTGACATTTCAGAGGGAGTCCAAACCTCCCTTGAAGGTGTCGGATGTTCTTTATGTGCCAGGGATGAGGAAGAACCTCATATCCGTCTCAGCTTTGGAGGACAGAGGATATGAGATATTGTTCAGGGGAGGACAGGTGTTGATGTATCCCAGGGGCACTCCAGCTGATTCAGCTAGAGTGATAGGTGTACGCCATGCAAAGGTGTACAAGTTTGCATTCCAGTCCCTTTTGGCATTGAGCAGCAGTACCGACAACAGAGCTAGCAGTTCTGAGCAGTGTGAGATTTGGCACCGCAGGATGGGGCACATGCATCATGGAGCCTTGAGGACTTTGCGGGAGATCACTACAGGTGTGCCAGATTTCAGTACTGGTCACTTTGATACTTGCAGAGGATGTGCGATGGGCAAGTTTGCCAAATCCCCTTTTCCCAGCAGTGACAGCAGAGCGACTGGGATACTTGATTTGATTCATTCCGATGTGAGCGGTCGGATGTCTCATGTTTCCTTGAGTGGATATGAGTACTATGTTTTATTCATTGATGATCACTCCGGGAGGACCTGGATTTATTTCTTGAAGACCAAGAGTGAGGTCTTCAAGCGGTTTCAGGAGTTCAGAGCTCTTGTGGAGACACAGACAGGTCGGAAGATCAAGTCCCTGAGGTCGGACAATGGAGGAGAGTACACCCTTGGAGAGTTTGTTGACTATTGTGCGGAGGCGGGCATTAGGAGGGAGCTCACTGTTCCTTACAACCCCCAGCAGAACGGGGTTGCGGAGAGGAAGAACAGATCCATCGGAGGGGCTGCCAAAGCCATGTTACATGATCGGGGGTTGCCATTGTTTTTGTGGGCAGAGGCCTGCAACACAGCTGTTTACTTGCAGAACAGGAGTCCGCATCGTGCCTTGGGGCACATGACTCCGGAGGAGGCTTTTTCTGGGAAGAAGCTTGATATGGGTCATCTTCGTATCTTTGGGTGCATGACATACTCCTACATACTTTTGAGACGAGGACCAGAAAACTGGAAAACCACGCGAGAGAAAGGGAGTGTCTTTGTGCTGCGGTGGGACCTCCAGGCCTTTCGGATTTACATTCTGCGCGAGAGGAAAGTTGTTGTCGGGCGGGATGTGAAGTTCGAGGAGGACAGGGCCTTTAGGAGGTCACGGGAGTTAGAGTATCTGGATCAGCCAGACCCTCAGCAGCAGTTGAGTCAGTCGCAGGGATCCAGTGGGCAGGGATCAGGAGGATCCGGAGGTACATCTATGACGATGTCAGGTCCGTCGGTGGGGAGTGGCTCGCAGAGTCAGAGGGGTGGTGCTATGGGCAGCACGCAGAGCAGTCCACAGAGCAGTTCACTGGGGAGTCCACTGATGGACAGTTCACACGGTACCTCAGCATCTACAGGTTCAGGTGCAGGCAGGAGGACAACAGACAGACAGTCAGGAGTTCAGGCTCCTGATGTTGAGGAGGAGGAGTTTTGTTCTCCGGCGGGAGAAGTGCACTCAGGGAAGAGAAAGCCCAAGTGGCTTCAGGACACCTTGAGAGATGCCACATCTGTTGCTGAGCCTAAGAGGCCGGTCAGAGAGAGCAGACCACCTGAGAGGTTTTGTAGCTATATGGCAATGGCTGCCAGCATCCTTGACTCTGAGCCTTCTGGTGAGAGCGACTGGCCGACGGTGCCGGAGAGGGCCATGCGGGAGGGTGTTCTTCTGTGTGAAGGACGTGTTTGGGGAGGTGGTCTTGGGGGCACGAGGGCAAGTCTGGTAGTTGCTTCCGGATGAGCACAAGGTGGCTTGTCACTGAGATGGCGACGATAGAAATTCAAAGCGAGGTTTGTGGCTAGAGGGTTCTCCCAGGTAGAGGGAGTTGATTATGAGGAGACCTTCGCTCCCGTGGCTCGATATACTTCGATCCACTCCATTATATCGATAGCAGCAGAGATGGGTTGGAAGATCCACCAGATGGATGTGAAGACTGGATTTCTCAATGACTTCATACGGGAGGAGGTGTACATTGAGCAGCCACAGGGCTTTGGGGTGCATGGGAAGGAGTCCCATGTGTGCAGACTGAAGAAGGCCCTCTATGGCCTAAAGCAAGCTCCCAGAGCTTGGTACTCTAGGATAGATACATAATTGCAGAAGATGGGTTTCACAAAGAGTGAGGCAGATCTGAACCTTTACTATGTTGTGATAGGTGAGGAGCCTCTCATTCTGGTTTTGTATGTGGATGACTTGGTCATTACAGGTGCAGAGAGACTCATAGAGCACTGCAAGAGAGATCTTGCGGTGGAGTTTGAGATGAAGGACATCGTGATGCATTACTTTTTGGGTTTGGAGGTGTGGCGAGGAGGAGGGGGCATTTCTTCCACGGGACGGGGGGGAAGTATATTGTGGACATCCTTGGCGAGATTCCACATGGAGGATTGTAGACCCAGCTCGCTATGGGCAGAGTGATCATTTTTGGAAGAAGCTTCATGCTTCGGATTACGAGTTGGTGGATCCCGTGTACGAGCGGTCGGTGTGGTTCCTTGATGTATTTGGTCAACAATGAACCCCGGAATGTCATTTTGCGGTCAACACGATGAGTCGAGTTTGTGTGTGAGCACAGCGAGTTCCGCGGGTGGGCTGAAAACACATTTTGCGGCTCTTGCGAGACGATGGATTATGAGTACGGACTACGAGGGCGGGGGGGGGGGGGGGGAGATGGAGTGAGATTGGCAGGGTACACTGATTCTGATTGGGCAGGTTGTGCTTTTGATAGGAAGAGCACTTCAGGGTGTTGTTTTGGATTGAGTTCGGCAGTTGTGTCGTGGTTCAGCCAAAAGCAGCGTTCAGTAGCATTGAGTTCAGCGGAAGCAGAGTACATGGCAGCCAGTCTAGCTAGTTGTGAGGCCATATGGCTTCGCAAGATGTTGTTTGGCTTATTTGGTCGGTAGTTTAGGACCTTCGGTGATTTCTTGTTGATAATCGAGTTGCATTAAACTCACGGAGAATCCGATATTTCAATGAAAAGCGAATTAAAAGCCATTCGGGATCAAATATCACTTCATCGGCCATGTTCGAGAAAGGAGGTAGCAGAGCGAGTATGTTCCAACATTGAGCGAGGTTGAGATATTCACCAAAGCCTTACCACGGGCAAGCATGTCTACTTCAGAGACAAAATGGGTGTGGTGAGGAACACATTCCTCGGTAAGATGGAATGTTATAATTTGGGTACCAGAGGACAAGTAGTTCCCTAAGGCTTTGATCTTTGGCCTAGGGAAAAGTGTCCAAATGTATTTAACTTTTTCTCCTAAAGTGACTTTATAAATTTTTATAAAGTTAAATCTAATTTAAAAGTGACTTAAGTGATAAAGTTACTAAAGTGACTTTATAAAGTTATAAAGTCAAATCTAATTTTAAAGTGACTTTAAGTGATAAAGTTACTAAAGTTAAAGTAACTTTAAATAAAGTCAATATAAAATTAGAAAGGAAAAAGTGACTTTTGAAATAAAAGACTAAGTGGGTCTTTATTAAAGTGGGGTGAATTAAAAAGTGAAAAGTGAGATTTAAATGAGCATTTAATCTCAGCCCTAGATCTCAATCTATCTCAGCCATTGGATTTAGGGATTCCCCAAAAGTCACTTGGGGTTAGGTTAAAGGAGGAAAAGGAGGAAAAGGTCATTCATTCTTTCATGAGCAGATTGGGAGAAGGAGAGCAAGAGAGCAAGGGAGATTTCTGAGCAGTGAGGAGAAGGAGGCAGCAGCTGGCACACATTCCAAGGCCATATTTCAGCAAGACCGTACAACAGAGTTTGCACACAGTTCAAGGCAGATTTGGCACGATTTCCAAGGCAGAATCCGTACAGCAGCTTGTGGCACGTTTTCCAAGGCAGTCGTACCATTTTCTGGGCATAGATTTCGAGGGAGAAGCTGCTGTTTTTGCTGCACGCTTTTCTAGACAGGCCGTACAGCCTGTAGCTGATTGCTGGCACAAAAATCGAGGCAGCTTTCCGTACAGCAGCATTTAATACAGCTGCACGCATTCCAAGGAGGTCGTACATCAGCATTTATTGCTGTTCTGTACGCAAAAAGAGGAGGTCGTACAGCAGAAATTAATGCTGTAATTTCTGGGCACGTTTTTCAAGGAAATACACACAGCATTTATTGCTGGTTCAGTTTTACTGTCTGCACGTTTTCCGAGGCGGTGGTTAAGCACGGAAAGAGATAAGTTGTAAAAGTTTACTTGCTGATTTTTCTGAATATTTCTCTCTGTAAAAAGCATTTTTCAGAAATAAGAAGGAGCTCTCAAGCTGGTTTTCCCCAAGAGTTGTAGGGGGGTTTACCAGGGTCACCTTGACCAAAAATACTGAGTTATGATGTGTTGAATGACTGTTTGTTACTGCTGTTATTTTATTTCTGCATTTACAGCATTCTGAAAAAATTTCCAGAATTTGTGTTTTCAGCAAAATTTATTTTCCGGTTATTAAATGTATGGATATGGGAAAGGGCATTTAATTATTTTGGAGTAATAAGGTGAAAACTGAAAACCGGGGTGGGAAATAGAATTTTCTACACAAATCACTCCAAGCCTCTTTATTTCTCCTTAGCCCAAACTCCCCAAATCTCCCTGTCAAAATGTTTGCACAGTAACTGTCCAAAAACCCCTGAAATAGATAAATTCGGCCCTCTAAAATGCAACACTCTCGGCCCTGCAAATCACCAAGGAAAAACTCACCCTTCCTATGGATAAATCTCTGCAAATTCTTCGGCCAAAACTCCACTCTTTGCTAGCTTCTCTCAGCCCCTTAGAATTTCCGCGCCCTAAGAGAAGCATGCTCCAACTAGAAATGGTCAGCAATGTAGCTCCTAGCGAAGCCCTCAGATGGACTCCTTCTTACTCCCCTAGGGTGACACTTGAAGTTCACCGACGATAGAGGTGGAATTCTTGCTCCGAATTTCCTTATGCTGAACAACACGGTTGTCTTGGCTAAGCATCTCAAGAGAACTGATGTTGAAATTGTAAAATGACCAAAGATAATCCACAAAATGAGTCCATCATCCTTTTATAATTTCTCCTCATGCCTCGAGACTCTTTTTTTAATATTATTTTATTGGTGGGGGCAATTTTCCAGTGAGTCATTTTTTCCACCATTTAATAAAATAATAATTTGCCGCTATTCTCCAATAAAATAATACTAGCCACCTTTCTCCAATAATATTTGCTCCTTTTTAGTTAATGTTTACTAAAATTGGGCAAAATTCCAAGCTGAGGAGTAGTTTTGATTTTGCAAAGGAATAATAACGAAATGCAGATTTTTGGAACAGCCAAAAGAAAGATTCTTTGGTTGTAGTCAAGAGATCTAAAATGACTAGTTTTCTTATATAAAATTGCAGATCTCAAACAGCCAATAAGTGGCAAATTTATGGCCTAAAGGGTGGAACTGGAATTCTGATTTATGGAATATATTATTCTAGATTTCATTTCAATTCTCAAACAGCCAACAAGTGGCAAAGTTATGGCCTAAAGAGTGGAATAAGAATTCTGATTTATGCATATATTATTCTAGATTTCATCCCAAAAAAGAAAAATAAGGTTTATGAGTTTCTTCAAGGGTTGGAAAGGAAGACTAGTGTCTGTATATCATTGGACTTATGGTGTCTTAAATGCACGATCAAAGTGGGCTTATTAATCTGAATGTAGGGCTGTTTACCATTGGGCTTATGGGGCCTTAAAAGCACAATCAAAGTGAGCTTATTAATATGAATGTAGAGCTGTTTACAACAGTAAGAAGCATGCTACAGCCAACTACTTTATTGCTGTTTATGAATCCCAGAATTCATATCTTTATCATAATGAAGGAAATTACGTCAAGTTGAGAGAAGAGAATGTCTATGACTGAAGATCAATGGTTTCAAGCAATTTCTAGCCATGAAAACTAACCTTCATTCATCATTTTCATGCATTAAAGACACAAAATTTCAGGAGACAGTAATCCATTAACAAACTCTCATAAACAAGGAATTATTATACCTAGATTGAGCTCCTCATAGACATATTGAAGCGATAAGATAAGATAAGATAAGATAATTTTATTAATGTGTAATATTCCAAATTAAAATTTACAGCTAATAATAGACACATGAGCTAGGCTATAGCAAATAAAATCACAAATATTCATGCATCATCAAAAACATCAAGAAACTGGGCAAATAAGCTGAACCATTTTATTAATTCATATGGGTAAATCAAGTACAATAGGATGAGGACTGCTGTAGAACCTAGGATTGCTACTGCAAAGCACGCCAAACCCAAGTGGAAGGATGTAGTCTCAAAAGCTGGAAATGGCCCTAACTGATAGCTTGCACGACCCTGTAAACTGCTACTACTGCGGAAGTGGAACTGGTGATTTGGGCCTCTAAATTGCTCAAAAAATTCTGGGAAATTAACTGTAGTCTCCTTACAAGGAACCCAGAATAACCTAGAAAAATCTCACAAACTCAAGTGGTGGAAATGGTTCCAGGGTAAACTGCACCCTTCTCCAACAATTTCCGTTGTTGTCTGCTGATTGAAACACTAATTTCTTTTGGAAATACTTCTCAGAAAATTCTGTGAAATTAGCTCTGGACTCCTCTCACCAAACCCACAAAAACCCAGTATGGGTTTGGGCTGATTCCACCCACCCTCAGTGACCCCCAACAAGTGCAAATTGCCTGATCTGGCCAGAAAACGCCCCGCAGTTTGATATTACTGAATTTATGCCCAAATCTACCACAGGAAATTTCTCCCAGCTCCGACGAATCCTCCACTTTCCTCCTATCTCCAACCCTTATCTCTCCATAATTCTTCTCCCTTCTTACCTTGCACAGGCTAAAGCCAGAACCCTCGACGCACTTCCAAATGAAGAGAATTTCATCCCATAAATTTGTTTTTCTATACCCCTACAAAATCACCACAAAATTCTTGGCTCCAGCTAGGAAATTCCTCCTGCAAATAACCCAGACTCCAGCGCGCTGTATGCTTGACCACAATGAATAATTCGAATTGCGTCTACACCCAGGAAATACGCAGAGCTGGGATTACTGCTGTTGATGAAGCTCTATGAAATCCCAACAATGGACTCTTTGAATTCCCAACTATGGAGGCACTCGAAGTCCTCCGAAGATGGGGTGGACCGTGGAATCCTGCCTGGAATTCCTGTACTAAACAACACTTTACCCTTGCGTTAAACAACTCCAAGAGATGATGAAGTGTTAAGTAATCAAAAGATGATTAACAAATGAGTCCATCATCCTTTTATAATTTCTCCGCATGCTCCTAGACTCCATTTTAATTATTATTTTATTGGTGGGGGCCATTTTCCACGAAGTGCCTTTTCCCCTCATTTTAATAAAATAATAATTTGCCACCAATCTCCAATACAATATTTGCCCCTTTTACTTAATATTACCAAAATTGGGAAAAATTCCCATGCTCACAAAATTGGGGATATTACATAATGTCCAACGAATAACCACAAAAGTAGGTCAATGGGACTAGAGGATACATCCAGTAAGAGTACAATGTGGGAGTGCAAATGCCACTCCTAGAAAAGTTCTAGCCTTCGTATTCAACATTTGAGTTCCAAAAGCATAATTATCAAGCTCCAAAGTATGCAACAATAGTAATAGTCTAATGTGTCTCCACAAACTTTCAACAACCAATAATTTCTCCGTTGCGAGATAAGAAACGTTGATATTCTTGTTGGCTGGTACTACTAATGAACATTCGAGCCATTTAGCTTTTGGGGTTTGTAACAGGGCATAAAGTTTAAGTAGAAATATTGGTATGGAGATTTGTGCTTGTAACTGAATAACTAGTTTTTTCTTTTAGTGATTGAGGTTGACTATGTTTTTGTTTCTTTGGCCTTTCTTGATGAATTTGATGGTTTAAGAAACACATACTTATTTCCGATGTTCAGAGCATGCTCAATGTTCTTAAAACATTTACTGGTAACATTGCTTATGTTGATATCAGCAAATGATTATAAATGCAGGCATATGGTGTCCACATGAATGGATATGTTGACATCGGTGGTGAAAAGAGTCTTTGGATAGGGAAGCGAAGTGAGACAAAAGCGACATTTCCAGGCATGCTGGACCATCTTGTCGCAGGAGGTCTGGTAGGTGTAATATTTCCAATTTTTAAGTGAAAGAAAAAAAGAACATGGTATATATATGCAGGAAGTGATTGTGAAGGCATCCAGAATGTGTTTAATAGAACTATGGAAAATGAGATATATATGATAAAAATTGGCAGATTGATATTAGCGGACATATCCTTCCATGTGGAAGAACTTTATGATCCTAGTGGATTTTGCATGCTTCACATTAAAATTGTTGAAGGGTAAGCATCTAGGCACAATATAAAGCTTCTTGGTTGCTTGATTGGCAAATTTGTGTTGGTTTCATTCTGTTGTTTCTTTTGCTGCAACTATAAAAACTGTGTGGGTGCATTATTTGGTCAGGTTGCTATTTGCTTGCTTTTGTTCTATAGGTGTACTGTTGAAATGTTTTCAATTTTATACTTGATATAATCCCCATTTATTGTTTTGGCTTCAATTTCATTTCTTATATTTAATAGTTGGGTTGGGAAGAAAGTTTTAAATTCTTTCTTCATTGATCTGCACTTGGCAAATAATATTTAAATCATATCAGAGGTTCAATATTAGATATACACAATGTTGCTGGTACTTTATTGATGTGTGTACGGAATGATTTTACTCTTTGCAATTGTGAAATTTTAATACTGTTGCAGTTACTAGTTTTTATTCGTCTATCAAATTTGATTGTCTTCTGCAATTTTTATGTGGCAAATATTGTATAAAACACTACTGCAACTTTATAGAAAATAAATAAACCACAGGAATTGAGAAAATTTTGCACACACACAAATAATGAACACCGATATTTTTGGACAAATGTCGCTGGAAAAACCCCAGTGTGGGGAAAACCAGTTCTGCAGATGAGTATTTTATTTATTCTTCAGCAAAATTATGTGATTGCAACATTGCAACTGTTTGCCGTAAATTAGCAAACCTTCAGAAAATTGTTTCTTTCACTTCTGCAGGTCAATTTGGCTTCCTGTAGACAACTCAACCCCTCTGGTCCAATTCACCCATCTTCTAGAGTCTCAAACTGGTCCACACTTGCGGTCCTGGCAACTCGGCCCTCACTGGAAAACTCACACTGGCTGGGAGTAAACTCGGCCTTCTTTGGAATTCAACTTCTCTTGGCAAACACAACTTCCTCTGTGCAAATTGATCACTTTGGCAAATTTCTCCTTTCTCCAACAACTCTACCTCTTTGAAGCAATTCGCACTATTGGGAAACTTGGCCTCTTCTGCAGATAAAATGGACCTCCCTCTAACTCTGAGAAACCGGAAATTGCTGTGAAGAATTATCTCCGGCAACTCTGTCTTCAATCACTATTGATCTCGACCAACTGGTTCCCCCACACTATCACTGTGCCCTTTGCTCTCACTGCAAATATATGTCTCTGATGATGTTCTCCAAATTCCCATTGATTTCCTCTTATAATCTCTTGTTGAATAATCAACGACCACGATCTAATCTCAATCGATGGCTATGATCATTTTGACCCCTTCAAATGGCTTTTCTAGAAGTCACTAGAGGAAAATCAATTTATCTCAATTAATCCCAATTAAGTAAGCCATTTCTCTAAGTTAGACCTAGGAAAATTAATAAAATGGCTAATTTATTCTAATTAAGGTAATTTTCCATAGAAAATTTCTCTGGGTATTGGAGAAAATTAATCCACTGTGTTCCTTAGCCTCATGGACACCATCTGAGACTATAACACCAGTCAAAGCTACATAAACTAACACTCCCCCTTAGAGAGGAAGGTGTTCTATGTTCTGCATAACACCCTTCTTGTCTCTGAATAAGATGAAACTCGCCTTCCCTAAAGCCTTCATCAGTATATCTGCTACCTTCATCAGTATATCTGCTACTTGTTCATCTGTGGGTATATACTGTAGCTGAATAATCCTGAATTGTGCACAATCCTTGATGAAATGATACCTGATGTCTATATGCTTGGACTTGTCTTGAAACATCAGATTCTCAGATAACCTGATGCAACTTTGATTGTCGCAGTGTATCACTGTTGTCTCAACCCTCTGGCTAAACAAGGCTACTAGTAACTTCCGAAGCCATATGGTTTCGCATGTAGCCATGCTCGCTGCTATGTACTTTGCCTTAGTAAAACTCATGGCCACGAACTTGTGCTTCCGACTGTAGCAAAAAACAACTCTTGATCACCTCCTGAAGCCACACCTTGAAGTGCTTTTCTGATCCACTGTATTAGCCGCCTAGGCTGCATCAGTATAGCCAACCAATCTGATACCATCACCTGGAGCATATTTGATGCCATACGCGATAGTGATGTGCAAATATCTCATCACATGCTTAGTTGTTGTCCAATGCACTCTCCTTGGTTCCACCGCGAACTGAATTAGAGAGTTCACTGCATAGGATATATCTGGCCTAGTGTTAACCAAATACATGAGAAAGCCAATCAACTGCCTGTATAGGGTGGGGTCTACATCCTTCTCCCTGGACGCATCTACCTTCCTCCTGTTGTAGCTCCTAGAGACAGCCTTGAGTTGCAAATGACCAGTGCTTAGGACATCTTGAAATCAGAGGTTAGATGTAGACAATTGTAAGGGTGCCTCTGATAGAATATGAATTAAGAGGATAATGGTTGTGGTGGTTCAGGAATGGTGAAGAACTTGGAGTCTGATTTATGTGAATTACCCTATACTGCGAGAGGGCTCAGAAGGCTGTATGGCTCGGTGGCTTTTCAAATGGGCCAAGTATGAAATAATGAGCAGAGGCTTTCAAAATATGCAGAGGTGTTGAGAAGGAATGGAGAAGGAGGAACCCGCGAAAGACAGGCTTAAAAGTCTTAAGAATCTGTCTCCCGTGAACCCAGAGGAAGTAGATGTAAGTGGAATGTGACCAACAATAGAGATTCGTGGAGCGCGAATTAAGGGAGCACAACAAATTTAACACATGAATGTTATACATACATGCATTCACGGATAAAAATGCATACCACCGACAGCTACATTACACGAATCATCAAAAAAGAAAAACATGGAAAGAGGATTATACATAAACAGGAGATTACTGATAAACAAAGATAATATAGATACATACTACTCATTTCCCCATTTGGAATCCAAATAAACAACACTGTATATCATATTATGTTCAAACAACTCTCCCAAATATGTATCTCAGAGCACAAAGAGCACAGTCATACAGAACTACAACAGAACTTCTCCAAAATTCTGAACCCTTCTTTCATATCTGAACTCTCTACATATAGAGTTCTCCGGAGGGTTTACGATCGAATAAAATTTCCATGATCGACCCACACATGTAAAATCAACAGAGCATGCATCAAGCAATCACTCTCGTAATCAGAAAATCAAAACAGAATCGGGTGAAATCAAAATTTCACCAGCAAAACATCATAATCAAATAGTAAAAGAAACAACATAGCTGGCCACGAAGGCCAAATCCTGGAATTTTCAAAATGGGTCAACGATGAGTAACTGTGAACAGGTGGGGCAGTCTGGCTTCCATCGCATGATTCCACCTGCTGTCGAAAGCCTCCACTCCCTTGTTCTCATGATTTCCACTAACCGTTACGGAACGACCAGTCGTGCTGCGCGTGCCTCGCTCTTTGGCGAGGAGATCTTAGGCAACTGAACATACCATAACTGTGCTTGTTCCACCCAAAAACCCATGCTGTCTAGGACTTGCAAAACCGGAGACCGAGCTTCGGAGGGGGGCCTGTGGCATTAACACACAGCAGGATGGTTTAACACTGAAAAGAGAGCGAGACAAAGGCCGTGGGAGGACTTTGATGACGTGGCAGGGAGGTAGGGCCCAAATTCATATTGCAAATCGCAATCGTGAGCGTTGGGGATTAGGATGGGAAGCAAGAACGAAACAATGCGAAGTGCGATGTGCGATGGGCGGAAAGGTGACGTGGCAAGGAGGTGGGGCTGCCCGCAAATTGCAAATCGGGAGTTTTGTTATGAGAAACGAGAGGTAAGTGTTAAAATTTGCGAAGTGCGATGTGCGATGGCGGAAAGGTGACATGGCAGGATGGAGGTGGGGCCACCCGCAAATCGAGAGTTTTGTTATGAGAAACGGGAGGTAAGTGTTAAAATTTGCGAAGTGCGATGTGCGATGGCAGAGAGGTGATGTGGCATGACAGAGGTGGGGCTGCCTGCAAATCGCAGTCGGAAGTTTTTTGTTATGAGAAGCGGAGGTAAATGTTAAGAGTTGCGAAGTGCGATGTGCGATGGCAGAGAGGTGACGTGGCAAGATGGAGGTGGTTCCACCCGCAAATCGCAGTTGGAAGTTTTTTGTTATGAGAAGCGGGGGGGTAACTGTTACGAGTTGCGAAGTGCGATGTGCGATGGGCGGAAAGGTGACGTGCTAGGACGGAGGTGGGGCCGCTCGCAAATCGCAGTCGGAAGTTTTTTTGTTATGAGAAACGGTGGTAAATGTTAAAACTTGCGAAGGGCGATGTGCGAAGTGCGATGAGTGGAGGGTGACGTGGCAGGACGGAGGTGGGGCCGCCTGCAAATTGCAGTCAGAAGTTTTTTGTTGTGAGAAAGCAGGGGGTAAATGTTACGAGTTACGAAGTGCGATTTGCGATGAGTGGAAAGGTCGACGATGTGAAAAGGTAAGTGGGTACCAATAAAGGTTTAGAGCAGAAAGAAATGAATTGTGAATGATAAAGGTTCATGCGGAAAGGTGAAAAGGGCTAAGGTTTTATCGCATCGGGGGTTTGGTGAAGGAGTGCAATGGAACCATTCACGCCTCATCCCTGTGATTTGCTTATAGGGGCCACTTCTCCGCCTTGTGTGCGGTCACAAGCCAACACTTCCAATTCGTGATCATGGGTGTAGACATTGCTTTGCAATCCTCCATACCAAACCTCCTCAGGATTTCGATGTAGTATTTCCCTCGTCCAAGGAAAATCTCTCCATTTGTCTACCACACCTCAATCCTAAAAAGTAACACACGAACCCCAAATCCTTCATCTCAAACTCAACCGCAAGATCCCTCTTGTACTCCTCTATGAGCCCTAGTGAACCTATTAGAAAGAAGTCGTCCACGTACAAGACAAGAATTATAACCTCAACCTGAATCACCAAGTAGTAGAGGTTTGCGTCTATCTCACTCATCGCGAAGCCCATGCCCTGCAAGTACCTATCAATGTTCTCATAGCACACCTTGGGAGCTTGTTTGAGCCTGTACAACGTTCTCTTCAGTTTGCACACGTGGGTCTCTTCAATGTACACTTCCTTGAACCTTCTCTAGCTCACCATTCAGGAACGTCGTCTTGACATCCATCTGATGGATTTTCCGTCCTATCTGTGCTGCTAATGAGATCAAAGCTCGTATAGAAGTATACCTGGCCACAGGAGCAAATGTATCCTTGTAGTCTATTCCATCCTTTTAAAAGAACCCATTGGCCACAAACATCGCCTTGTATTTTTCAATGCTGCCATTTGCACCATTCTTGATCTCATAGATCCAGTGTTAGCCACAATCATCGCCCTGTTCGTCGGTCTAGGTACAACCTCCCACACATTGTTCTGCATGATTGAGATATACCCCTCAACCATACCATCCCTCCTTACCTGCTGCTGTGCGGTCTCCTGATAGTTGGAAGGCTCGCTATCAACTAACTGACTAACCTATGCCATGTAGCCAATGTATCTCTTTGTTTGTCTACGCTGCCTGCTGCTTATCGTAGGAGTGCCCACAAACTCCTGAGCATCCCTGAGTGTCTGATGAACCTCATGGTTGCTCCTGCAAACTATAGAAGATGGAATGTCAACCTTTGTATCCTCTTGATTCATCTCCTTAATCTGTTGAATCTGCTGCTCCATACTCTGGGAAGTTTAAGGAACTCTTTCACTTGAACCTGTGCTTGTATTGGTTATTGTACTCATGCTTTGCTGCCCTTGATCTTGCTGTTCAATTCTAGGAGATTCTGCTGGCTGCTCAATCTGATCATCAACTGCTGGAAAATATCTGGAACTCCTGTATGCCTCAGTGAAGCATGACCCTTATAAGACCCTTCAAGTCTCGCGGGTCTGGACGAGTCATATGTCAAAATGGCTCACTCGCATAAAACCTGCACATCAGACCCTTATGTGAAAATTCCAAACTGGAATCCTATTGCAACAACTGGAAATTATTCTCCTAATTGTTAATTTAATTTAACAATTTATTTGTAGTTTGCTATGACAAATATTTAATAAATCACACTGCAATCTACACAAATAAAACTGCAGAAGAATAAACGCTCGAAGAAATGCTAGCACACACATAAAATTAACACAATTTTTTTGGACAAAAATCCTCGGAAAAACCCAACTCGGGAAAATCGGTGCAGTAGCTTAGGGTTTTATTATTATCCAGCAGTGAGAAATTCTGAGTACAACTGGATGCTGAATATCTAGCAATCCTATAGAGAAAAATATTGGCAAAAAACTAGTGAGGAATTTTCCTCAGCCCATAGACAATCTCCTCGCACAACCTGCCTTCAAAAACTCGACCCTCTGACCCTCTGCGTCGGCCTTTTCGCTGCACCGCGCAACTTGTTTGACATCTAGCCTCAGAATGGTCTCTGATGAAGTCATTCTGCCTTCAGCTGACTGGAAAGATGATTCTCCTGCACTCTGGGTCTCCTTCCCGACCTCTGGATCTGAAAACATCTCTCCTTCTCAGCAAATCGATTTTGCCTCTAAGGACTACTGCGCTGCCCCAGTGTTAACCTCTCTGTGTCTCTTTTGCCCCTCTGCAAATGCACTCGCTGGATCTGGAATGCCTCCCTTAGCCTCAATGTCTCTGCCCCTCTCTCACTGCTTCGATCTTTGACTTTGCCTCTGGCAACTGACTGCTGCTACTCCTGAAATCGATCTGCCAAGAAATCGAACTCTACTGAAGTGTCTTCTCCATCACCACATCGACCTTCTCTTACAATACTTTGTTGGAGTGCCAACGACCAAGATTAAAACATAATCGATGGCTAGGATAATCTCTGGATCGGTCCAGGTGAGTTTGTAGACTATTCTCGCTTTGAATTAATTATTACTGATTAATTAACATGTTTTCCTAAGTTTAGACTTAGGTAGCATTAAAAAAGTGGTTAATAATCTAATTAAGTCACTTCTAGGAGGAATTTCTAGAAACGATTTATGGGTTTTAGAGATCTCAGGTATTCCAACCTCTTAACAAAGTTTCGTGGCTAGAACACATTTGATGCTACAAAAGCTAACACCTTACCAGAATAAGACTTGCGTTGACCCATTGACTCACATATGACTTGTATCAAACTCGTACGGACCTGTATAAGACTTGTCCGTGGCAGCAAATTTTGATTTTTTCAGAGATGAAGTGGAGGGAAAGGGAGTCTTATTTTGAGTTTTATTTTGCCGAGTCTTATATGAATCTTATACAGGTCATTCCCGATTCTTATAAGAGTCGCCGAGTCAATAGCCAGATGAGTCTTATACAAGTACGAGTCATGCAACGTTGGTATGCCTTGTCCTCTAGGAACTTGACATCTTGTCTGACTATAATCTGCTTGGCCCCTAGAATAAAAATCTAATATGCCTTAGAGGTATCGCTGTACCCCACGAAGTACCCCCTCTCTGCAGTGTGATCTAGTTTGGAACGTGTATCTCCTGGAATGTGACAATATGCTAGGTTACCAAATATCCTGAAATGACTGATATCTGGCCTCTTCCCTGTGAATGCCTCTTCTGGTGTCATCTTGCCTAATGCTCTATGTGGAATCCAATTCTGAATGTAGACTGTCATATTGCATGCCTCTGCCCATAAATAATGCAATAGATCCCGGTCATACAACATAACTCTCGCTGCCTCCGATATATAATGTTTCTTCCTCTAAGCAACCCCATTATGCTGTGGGTTGTAAGGAACAATCCATTCTCTCTTGATTCTTGCCCTACTACATAACTCTTGGAACTCCTTTCCTATGTACTCACCTCCATTGTCCAACCGAAGAACCTTGATCTTCTTGCTTGTCGCATTCTCTACTAGAGCTTTAAACTTCTAAAAGCGATTGAAGACCTCATCCTTCGTCTTCAGGAAGTATATCCAAGTCTTCTTGAAGAAATCATCGATAAAAGTAGCGAAGTACTTGTATCCCTTGAGAGACTTCGTCAACATCGACCTACATATATCTCAATGCACAAAGTCAAGAATGCCCTTTGATCTTGTGCCACTCCTTGGAAAAGCTTCTTTGCAAACTTCCCCAACACACATCCCCTACAAACGTCGTCTTGCTCTGTGCTCACCTTTGGAACACCTGTCACCATTTCACGAAGCAATCTAAGTGCTCCATGATGTATATGGCCCATCCTCCTATGCCATAGCTCCCCCTGATCCCTCGCATTACTGCTGCTAACCAGTGCCTTAGTAGTATCTATCTCCTAACTCGAATCGCTATAGGTGATCTCCAATCTTGTGCCTAATCAACACCTACACCCTTCTAAAGAGTACATGGTACCCTTTATCTTGAAGGATAAATACAAAAATCAAGTTCATACCCAAGCTTGACACATGCAACATGTTGTGAATTGGAATCAACTTGCCATTCTCCCTCTAAAACATAATAGTCCCTCTTGCAACTGGACTGCACTTGGACTTGTTCCCCATCTGGATCTGGAATCTGATGCCCCTCTCCATATAACTGGAAAAGTACTCCCTAACTCTTGTCATGTGAAAAGTTGTCTCATTGTCTATATACCGGACTCCCTATGAGGTTGAGCTAGATAGGCAAGCTATTAGTGCGAATTCCTAATCCATCCTGCTGGAGAGCTCATCTTCGCTCACTAAAGCTATTGTCTGCTTCTTTACCTTCTTCTCAGTCTTCTTCCTCTGTGGACAATCGCTAACATAGTGGCCGAACATGTGACAACCATAACACTTGACCTTAGAAAGGTCCTTCTTCTTCTTCTTCTCACCTTTTGGATTTGGTCCCTTGCTGGACCTCTTCTTCGCTTTTCCCTTCCCTCCTAGGGCCACGTTCTCCTACTGCTCCTCACTCTTTTAATTCCTACTGCTGCTGCCACTGACAAAATTGATTTTGAGCACCTGCTGGGTGAAATCGCTCCATAATCAATCCCAACCTGATAAGGCGTCTCATCCATTAATGACTTGGACGAAGATATCCCACTGCTTCGTAAATCCATTAAGGGTTATACACATCATCTGGTTTATCTCCCACTACAGCTAACTCGTCCTTTACCAATCAAAGTCTGGTGAAATAGCTTGTAACGTCTTCTCCCTTGTGCATTTTTGTATTCCTCAAATTTTCTCTAAGAAGCAGCTTCTTGCTATTGGTAGCTTCCTGGTGTTGATTTGGGTAGCATCGGATGTGCTCTGTTGAGATTTGTGGATTGTTAGGGTAACTTTGGATGTGCTCTAGCTCCTACAATTTGTGGAGGGACTAGAGTACATGAGATCTCTAAGACCCAAAAAGAGATTTGAGAAATTCCATCAAGTTTGGGAGAAAATTAATTAATTAATATTTTTAATTAAGGACCCTAAGTCTAACTTGGGAAAATTAAAATATTAAAGGTAATTCATTTAAACATGTAATGGAAATGAGTTAAGTCACACGGATCAGGCTTTCTTTTAATCTTAGCCATCGATTCAAAATTAGATCATGGTCGTTGGTTTCCCAACGAGAAAAGTATAAAGGAAAGGCTTGGGGTCAGTTGGAGAACTCACACACGGAGGCAAAGCACTGAGACTAAGCTAGAATTCTAGGGTGCGTTTACTAAGAATTTCCAGAAGTGTTTCAGTTGCAGTGAGGGGTAGTATTGGCTAAGGGGATGATATGATCCCAGAGCCAAGAGTCAGCAAGAGGCAGAGAAGCACCAACCAGGAGCAGCGCAGAGAAGCAGAGGCTATGCAACAGCTGCGTAGCACGGAGGGTTTCAGCTACTACGCAGGTGATACGCAGGCCTAGAAAGGGCAGCGCAGAGGCAACACAGGGCCATTAGGGGTTACGCTGGTCCAGCTAGGGCAGCGTAAGGACTGTGTCACCCAGTCTGGGGTTACGTAACCCTCTCCTGAGCAGCACATGGGCATCAACAGGCTAGAGGGGTTGGCGCAGAGGGCTTCAGAGCAGTGTTGGGGTTTCTAGAGGCAGAGTTCTGTAAATCCCGTTTGACGGTGTGAATTGGTCCAGTTTTCCGTTTTCATAACAACAGGCATTGCTGCAAATCTTGTATTACTCTGTCGGGTTAACCAATAAGGTGCCCAGATTTGTTGTACTTAGATTCTGCATAATAAGATAAACACTCTAGCAGCCAGAAGACCGGTTTTCCCGCATTGGGTTTTTCCAGGGATAGTTGTCCAGAAAATCTTGTGTGTCACTTTGTCTATGTGCATGTATTTTGTTTAGATTTGTATCTGTGAAGAACTGTTAATGTGTTTACTTCGATGTTAATACTGAAATTTCAGATTAATAATTTTATTAAGTAGGAGAAGTATAACTAGATTTAACAATAGGGTTTCTGCATAAGTAATATTTAGAAATTTTCACATGGTATTAGAGCGATTGCAGATCTAGCAAGATCACCAACAGAAGACTGAAGAACCCTTGCGAAACTAGCGAAACCCCAGCTACCTTTGCGCTACCTCTGCACAATAGATGCGTAGGCCTGCGTGAGGATGGCTGAAGTCTGCGTTACCTTCTCTGCGCTGATCTGCCTCTCAGAAATCAAGTTTCAGCCCTCTCGGCTTAGAAACCACGATCTCCAGCTAAATCTCGGACTGTCTCTCGGAAGATCTGCGATGCCCTTGCGTGGGCCTGCGTCACCCTCTTTGGGGACTGTGTCACCTCTCCTGGTGGCTGCGCTGCTTCCTCTGCTGCCCTTGCTCTGCTATGTACTCTTGGTCCTCCGATCAATAACTGATTCTATCCCTCGCTGCAACTGAATCACTTAGATCTTATCTTCGTCCGAGCACTGCTCCGTCAAAAGAATTCGATCTCTAGATTCAATCTCTGTGTGTGTTCTCCAACTGACCCTCAAGCCTTCCTTTATACTTTTCCTGTTGAGAAATCAACGACCGTGATCTAATCCTTAATCAACGACTAAGATTAAATTAGACTTGATCCTCGTCACTTAGAAGCTTCTCACCCACATGTCAAATTAATTCACTTTAATTATTTTAATTCCCTAAGTTCTAACTTAGGCTCCATTAAAAATAATTAATTATTTGAATAACTTTCACTTCGAGTGGAATTTCTCCAAACGATTTCTAGGTTTTGGAGATCTCATGTGTTCTAGCCCCTCCACAAAATTTCGGAGCTAGAGCACATCTGATACTATCCAAAAATCAACAAGCAAGGGTGCTCCTACAACTACCAAGAAGGACTCATGGAGGGAATGAAAGACATTTCAGGAGAAGAAGAAGAAGCAGGATGCTTCCAGTGATAGCGACACTTCCGAGAGAGGCATAGTTCATGGTTTAGGGATTGCTGCAGTTGTGAGCGCCAAGAGTTAGGCGAGTGTTGCGAGTAGTGATGATGACGATGAATTACTTCCTAGTCTTGGAAGTACCTCTCTTGCTAAGAGGGAGTGTTGATTTTTGAGTAGCTTGGGAGCTACTCCAAGCCCTAGGGTTCGGGTTTTGGAGGGAAAAGCGCCACAATAGTCACTTGTGGGCTTGGAACCCAAGCTTGGGGTTTTGCACCCATCGTGATTTGAGCCAAAACCATGAAGCACTTTGGACATGTGATGGAATGAGATGATAGAGGGCAAAAAGGAGAATCCAACGCTTCGAGAATTGTCAAATTTCGAATTATCCTTAGTGAGATATGAACTTTTGAAGTTGTGGAGTGGGTTTTCACTAAATGTGTTAAGGTTGGCTTGAGTTTAGTAAGCCTCTTGATAGCTGGACAAGCCCTCGTTGGACATTTTGAGAAGCCCTTCTTCTTGATATAAATAGAAGGTGATGTTAGTGCTGTTTCACTCATCCAAAAAGTGAAGCACATCACAAGAAGATAACTCGTTGAGGAGAAGACAATTTCTGTTTTGGGCCGTAGGAAAAAGAGGGCAAACAACAAGGAGGAGAGGGAATTTTAGGACACTTTTGGTGAATGTTATGAAGGCCGAGTTACTGTGCGAGAGGGCCGAGGCAGAGGAGAGAAATTATGGCCTATTTTGAGGGCTGTTTGAGGGTGGGCAGACCCTAAACTAGGCTGCCGCAGGCTTGTGGAGGCTTGTTGTAGCATGCCGCAAGTAGATTGAAGGAGGGTCGAGGTATGGTTGAGGGCTAGGACAAACCAGATTTGGAGTAGCCCTTCTCGACCCCTTAAGGAAGGGCAACCACATTCATCTAGGGAAATTTTGGGTAGAATTGAAGGCTGGATAAAGGGACTATGTTGTGCCCTAACCAGGCCTAGTTTGCAGTAGTGGAGTAGAGCTCAAAATGGCGAGCTTAAGGTATGTATTTCAGTGCATTCTTGTAGGTGTTGGATCCATGTGTTGGATCAATTTTGGATCAGTTTCTATTGCAACCTGTGGGAGCCAAGTTGAAGGCTTGATTTGGTGATCAGGAGCCTTCATAGGAGCAGATTCTACAGTGGAGTGTTGAGCGCCATTGGTTGTTAGTTTTTGTAGCATCAGATGTGTTCTAGCCACGAGATTTGGCGTAAAGGCTAGAATACATGTATTCTCCAATACACAGAAATCGTTTCTAGAAATTCCACCTAGAGATGACTTAATTAAATTAATTAGTTAGTTTTTAATATTTCCTAAGTCTAAACGTAGGAAATATGATTAATTAAAAGGAATTAATTAAGTCATGGTGAGAATGTTCTAGAAAAGTACATGGATCGATTTCTAGTTAATCTTAGCCATCGATTAAGATTTAATCGTGGCCGTTGAAGTCTCAATGAAGGACTATAAAAAGAAGTCGATGGGCCTTGGAGAACACACACCAAATTAGTTGAGCATTCGATTTTGTTGGGAAATAAATCTCCAGAGTAGCAACATTCAGTTGCCAGAGGTGATTTAGTGAGGTCGAAGCAGTGAGAGAGGGGCAGAGATAGTGAGGTCGAAGGAAGATTTTCCAGTTCTGGTGAGTACATTGCAGGGAGGCAAGATTGCCATAGAGAGGTAGCACAAAGCTTTCTTGGGGAGATTCTGTTTTGCTGGGGACAAGGAGGAATTTTGAGCCAGAAGCTAGGCAGAGGGTCCAGAGGCAAAGAGTATCAGTCTTCCGGATAGTTGCTAGTGAGACATTAAGAGGAGACACAATTCCGAGCTCGTGGGACACAATAACTGCTTAGGCTAATGCAATGACTGCATAGAGGGAGCAAGGAGCAGCTCAATTCGAGTTGAGGTCAGCGTCAGATTGCCTATGGAGTGAGATAAATTTCTCATTAGTCTTTATTGTTTGTTATTTCTCTCTTTGGATTGCTAGCTTAAACATCCATAGATTGTACTCAGATTTTCACTACTGCTTAATGTTAAAACCCTCAGCTGTTGCACCAGTTTTCCCGAGTTGGGTTTTCCAGGGACTTAGTTCTCCCGAGTTGGGTTTTTCCGGGGACTTAGTCCAAAAACAACGTGTCATATTGTATGTGCATCTATTTCTTCCAATGTTTTTTAATTTCTTCCGCAGTATTTGTTTTGTGAAGGTTGCAATGTATTTGTTTCGATATTTGCCGTAGCACACAACAAATAATTTGTTTAATTAAATTAACAAATAGAAGAAATAACATCAATTGTTGCAATAGGATTCGGGATTCCTGAATTTTCACATGGTATCAGAGCGCAGAATGTGAGTCGGAGAGCTCAGTAGCAGAAAGGAATAGGAGCTTCGTAGAATTGCGTAAGCAGTTGTTCGAAACCCACAGAGGCAACATAGTTCCTTTTGCTAGGAGGGTCAATTTTTGAGGAAAAATCGATTTCTTTGTAATATTCCCTTTTTTGGTGTCACCTACGACAGGGTTAGGTTGGACTTCTAGAGTTAGGAGTAGATAGGTCACAGGTACAGGTTGGTGTCATCAACGGGCTCAAGGGCTTTTTGGAGGAGTTTTGAGGACTTTCTCTGAGGTCCGGTGGCATTCGCTTGATGTATTCCATCATCCGAGCAACTTGCCTTTCGTTCCGGTGCATTCCGACAACTTTTGGAAAATTGAGTTATTTTTGGGCTTAACTCAGTTAATTACCCTCAAGGTGGCATTCGGGGAGGAATACATGATAGAACACCTTAGTGTGATAGCTCATTGGAACCGGGACAAGGATACCTACATGATGGGATGGTTGGAAACGAGTTTCAGTGACCAGAGGAGACGTGGTAGCCGATTTACTCTTTTCTGCATTAAAAAAGAATACTTTAATAAGAGGGAAAAGTGCTCCATGAATAAAATAATAATAAAATAAGGCTTTAGAAGGCTCCAAGAGATCTATAAAAGAAAGGGAGGAGGCCACTGAGAGATATCTTTGGAGCAGATCATTTTATTGTGTATGAGAGGTTTGAGAACGTGGTTCTCTACTTCACCCGTAGCCCCAGGACGGAAACCCTCGGGTGATTTGTCGAGTATTGTACGGAAACCCAATACTCTTGAGGAGGTTTCACTCAGAGATCTCATAGTGCTTCAGTGGAGTTTGGAGAGGTCAGTTTTTCCGTAGCCGATTGGCAGCAGTCTTCTCGCTGAGCCATCTACATCATTGCCAGCGCCATTCATCAGTTGGGCTAGAGATTTTTCTGGGTTTTGCTTCGCTTCCTTGGCAAGCTCAGGTTCCGCTATTCCTTCACGTTGATGTACTTTTTCCCATGGATTAATAAAATGGCTCAGTGATTTTATTGACATCCCTTGTGTATTATTTGTGGTTGTGTGTATATTTCCATTATTTTTGCTGTTCAAGTTTATTTCTGGTATCTATTGTTAAAATCGCTGTTTGGCGATATTACAGTGGTATCAGAGCATTGTTCTTGGCTCAGCCGCGGGTTTTCAGATTGTTGGATTTCAAACTTTATTGCAGATAATTCAAGGGTTTCATTTCAGGGGTACCGAAAGAAATTTATTTCTGGGGAAAGCAAGATCAAATTCTTCTATTTTCCAGAGAAATTTGGGCAGGGCATTTTCTATAAACTTGTCACTTGCTTAATAATATTTCTACAATTTGTATGCGGACCAAATTAATTAAAATTGTCCGATTTCATTGTGGGGGCCGTATGTTTCTTTGATAGGGAAACACTATACAGCCAAAGTAATTCACATGGTGGGCCGACTTCGTGATCCCATTTGCAGCAGTAAAATGCAGGTGTCCATATAACTCGTCTGTCGAGCTTCAAGCCGTCATCTGCATGCAATTTTTTTGGAGTATTTCATTAGGTGACGGAGGAAGAAGATTACAGTCAAACGCATCTGCTAAGATGATGTAATTATGCAAGCGTGAATGTAAATCGCATAAGGTGGATCGGTTTTCACGAACATCTGGATACCACGATATTCAAAGCAATGGAGGCCGTGTCGAAGATTGCAAACGTCGTATGTTGTCAGGGCCAAGGGCCATTTGTAAAATCATGAATTCGGAGGGGCTATGGTGATGCGGATCGTGGCTTCCAAGTGTTGCTAGCCAAGCCGCATTGGAAGGCCGAATCGCAGCGGGTAAAGACAGGTGGTGTTGGAACAAAATCATGGTCACCATCAACGAAAACTGTATAACAATGTCGTTGACCTGGTCGATGAAGATCACGATAGTAAGGTGAAGCCATCAAGCCAGAACGACATTTTATTTTCCGCTGTTTGTCGCTTCCAAATGAGCCAAATTGAAACGAAGTTGTTGCATGGTGTTAAACTAAAGCTCCAATACGAATTGGCTATTTGCTAAGATTGTGTGGATGCGTGGAATGGCCGCATTTGTATTTGGTGATATCCCTCCGGTGTGCGACGGTTAGGTGCTATCGGAAGTCAACATGTTGAGGAGAGGCATCGAATTAGCTGCCAGACAGAGTCTGTAATCAGTACATCCACATGTTGATTCGTGAATCGATCAATTGTTTCAAGCGTGGGCTTTCCAATGGGGATCTGGCAATAAAGGTGCTGGATGAAAAATTTCGGATCAAGCTCGTTGCAGAGATCACACTCAGCAAGGAGTGCATGGCCACAGTCACGCAACAAAAAAACAGAAGAGGGCCACCATGAGTGCTGCGTTTGTGGGGATATTACAGTGGATGTTGGAGTATCATTCCAAGGGTCGTGTTACGTTCTCCTGTTTGCGACACTTCCAAATCAGGTTCTTTCACAAAATCACAGTGCTGGTACACTTTGCTGTAATGGCCATGAATCTCTTTGTTAAGTTCTGATATATTATATGCAATTCTGGGTTTGATCATGGACTTGTCATTTCTTTTCATATACCAGCATTATATTTTGTTCTGAGCATGTGATGTATGAATGGGAGGAAGTGTTCTATGGTCCATTACATATGTAATACTGAGTTGCAACAGCTCATAAATGCAATACTGAGTTGAAACAACTCAGAATTGCACCTACAACACTGTGCAAGAAATCTGTTTGCTAAAACACTTCATTGGAAAATATAGCAAACTCAGAAAATAATGTTCTCATGCAAACATTTCGTCATGGAGGAATTCCTAAATAAATTGAGAAGATTAAACACAGAAATCGATCCCTTGAACCATGACACACACCCAGAAACTAAGCAGAACAACAGACCTCTTTCAAGAGGGATTTATGCCATCCTTCAAAAAGGACAGTCAAAAGATTTGCAAGAAGAATTGGGGATTGTTCACAGAATTTTTGCACTTGGGACATGAAGATGACATGGAGAGTTTTGTCCAAACTAGATGAGTTTAATGAACTTCTGTCCACAATAAGCCAAGTAGAAGGGAGAAAACTAATTTGGGCATTAAAACCAGCTATGCTTGCTCTTATACATCCCAAATTCTTGGAGGAACCTTGTGAGGGGGTTAAACTTCCCGTTGCATCATGCCTCAATAACATCATGAAGTTGACCGCACCTATAGCTCCATACGATGATGATGTTATGAGGAGGATTATGAGATTGATAGTAGAGACTTTCTCAGAATTTGGACAATAGCGCAGGCTCTACCTTCTGGAAGAAGCTTGAGGTTTTAGGGGGAATGGCCACATTCGAGACGCATGTCATCATGTTTGACCTTGAGTGTGATGACTTGATTCTGCAGATGTTCCAATGCTTCTTCAGCTTTAGGAGACATCATCCTGACACCATCATAGCACACATGCAGTCCATTCTGTCGTTATGTATGAGAGACCATGAGACCATTTGCCGAGAGTTGCAGACCAGGTTGTTGAGCAGTTGGAGGAGAGAGCAGTTGGTTTCACTTGCTGCTTATGAGCTAGCCCAAGGGTTGCTTGAGCAGAATATTGGGCTATTCAGGAGATAGTTGACCAGGGAGGAGCTGCTCCATTTTGGTGGATCTGGCAGCAGAAATGAGTTGAGGAGGAAGGGGCTTTGCTTCATCTGCAAAGAACCTTGGGGGCTTGATCACTCATGCTTGAGTGATGCAGATGATGCAGCGGAGGCATAACAGAAGGGCATTCCTTCTGTATGCCAGGGTGAGGACTCTTCTTCAGATGAGTCCATCGGATCAGATGAGGATGCTTCTGGGGAGCGAGAGCAGTCATGCGGAGTTGATGGCAGTAGGCCGGAGTTGCATTCCAGTGTGTAGGGTGAGCAGTCAGGGGACTCTACGGGAGATACTCTGGGTGATGGGTCACTTGTAACGATTAAGCCAGAGCAGCATATGATGGAGCTCAAGTTAGCAGAGGAGGATACTATGCACATCATGCATGATAGTCCTTTGGGGGAGAGGCAGATGGAGGCTCACATTGAGTCTATGATGGATATGCGGCTAACCTTGGGGTCAACCATTGAGGAGGAGCAGTCAGATGCACAGGCACTGAGTACGGTGACAGCAGTTGTAGATCCATATCCGCTGGGGATGTTGGAGGTTGATGGGATAGGGCTGCACGGGGCTAGTGGACAACAGGAGCATTACATTCCCGATCAGGAGAGGGAGGAGCTGTTGGAGATGGTGGAGCATCCATCTTTGGGCCGACACTTCGATGAGGTGCAGTTAGATGCACATGCAGTCAGCAGAGTTGCAGTACTTTCAGGGAGTACCACTCTCCAGGAGTACATCGATGGGGTTTGCAACATATCTTGCCCACTTTGGCCCATTATAGAGAGAGCGACTTTCTTCTGTAGGCAGATCTCGCCGGTAGATGGGACGGAGCAACGTGAGTTGATTACGGGCTGGCAACAACACTCCAGGCATGTTCTGTATGCAGTTGTCACTACATGGGATTCTCCTTCCATGATAGATTGGCGGGAGATCATGAGTTGGTACCCTCTTGATGGTACGATCTAATTCGGAGGGAGCACAACGGAAGAGGAGAATGTGGCCCTCGCATCAAAGGGGTAGTAGGAGCAGTGTAGGAAGAAGAAGGACCTGTTGAAGGTCAAGTGCTTCAGGTGTGGCGAGCTAGGCCACTACAACACTTAGTGTCCTCTCAGAAAGAAGGACAAGGAGGAGAAGCAGGACCAAAAAGCTGCTTCAACGGAGATCGATAGGCTGTCCTCCAGGTTGGAGGAAGACTTTGCCATTATAGCAGACATCCCTCCAGGAGTGAGGTGGGGTGACTTGGTTTTGTAGCCCCAAAGTGCTACTGTCTCAACTCGCTTTTGCGTAGACAAATTTTTTTACATAGCATCTCTCTCTACCCAAACACCTAACTGATAGAATCAAACAGTAAACTCTTTTAGCAAAGAATAACCATAAAATATAATGGACAATGACAACATTTCATTTAACTCTTCTACAACAACTCAAGAATAGACTTTGAATCTTGGCATGCAAACTCTACTTGTAGCATATACTTAACTCCAAACATAGAAAATCAAGTCATAGCATTCTCTTCATCATATCAACAAATTATAAAATGAAACCTGGTCAAATGTACCTTCAAAATAACTTGATTCTGCCTATACAATAAGCTTGCCCACTTGAAGTATACCACGAACTCGACTATGGCTACATAAGGCAGCGCACACACAGGTGACAATATCAAGCTCTCCCTCAGATGATTAAAATTGTACTTTGACCAGGAATTATTTCATCGACGTCATTCTGCAGCATGCATACGATCTATAATTAATACGTGAGCAAGGTTATGATCCACTATAGGGTTCGACTCTTGATGCCTTCGACATTCCTAGATTGTCCATTCGTAGACAAAGTGATTCTCGGTCCATGCGGCCAACGAGTTGTTGATTTCTGGTAGCATTGGAAGTGCTCTAAGTCTCAAAATTCGTGGAGAGGCTTAGGCACATGTATTCCATTGAACCCAGAAATCGTTTGTGAAAATTCTACTCAGGATATGTTTTATTAAAATAATTAATTAGTTTAATGGGGACACTAAGTCTAAACTTAGGGAAATTAAATAATTAAGGGGTATTAATAAAACATAGTGTGAATCTTCTAGAGAACATGGATCAAGTCAAGTTATAATCTTAGTCGTTGATTAGAGATCTAATCTTGGTCGTTGATGTCTCAACGAGAAGACTATAAAGGAAGGCTTGAGGGTCATTTGGAAAATACACCAGTGCAGATATTTAGTTGCCCAAGTAAATCGATTTTCTCAGTGGCTGAAGTTCGACAAGAGAAAATCGATCCAGAGGGAGAGTTGCAGGTGAAGGCGAGACATAGAGGGTTCAACATCAATCCAGGGTGCAGGAGCAGGTGATGCAGTGAAAGGAAGAGACAACGCAGAGCCAGGAAGGGAACAACATAGAGGGGTGGCAAAGTTCTGTGCAGTGCCCACGTAGAGCTAGCGCAGCGGTGACGCAGGTGGCCCAGGAGGGTCCATCTGGGGTCATTTCTCATTGGGAAATTTTGTGAGAAATTTCTCCAGTGTTGTCATAGAGAATTTATCTTCATTACTGCTTATTGTAAATTGTACAAGAAGATTTTTGTTGAAGAATAATAAAAACCCTCATCTGCTGCACCGGTTTTCCCGCATTGGGTTTTTCCGGGGACAATTGTCCAAAAATCCGTGTCTTTCTTGTGCTAGTATTTCCTTATAATTTTGCTTAGTAATTGTATGGTGAAGTCTGCATTTGAATTTATTTCAATATCTACTAAAGAGATTTCTGTAAATAACTTATTTCTGAATAATAAGTAGGAGAAATAATATTAGATATTGCAGTAGGATTACAAGTTTCAAATTTTCACATGGTATCAGAGCAAGGTTGGGCAAGAAAATAGGAGGGTCTATGCTAAAGGGAACAAGTGATGATGCTCCAGCAGCAAATCGTACCACTGAGGGCTTACGCATTCCTTTTGGAAAAGCTGTTGGGAAAAGGAAATGCATGAAGATGGAAGATTGCATTATTTTAGAGTTGGCCTCAAGGCTGGAAAGGGAATGTGCATGTTTATCTAGCTCTGCATCATCAGATGATTGATATATTGATAACGGGGCTTCAACCCATATGACTGGAGTAAGAGATCATTTCTCCAATTTTTAAGAAGAATGGATGGACTTTCAAATTACTATGGTAAACAAGACAAAGCGTACCCCTGTAGGAAAAGGGACTGTATCATTTCAAACAGAAGCAGGAGACAGTTTCCAAGCCACAAATGTGCTGCATGTGCCAGGTATGGGAATGAATTTACTTTCAGTGTCTCAATTGCAGGACAAGGGATATGATGTATACTTCATCGAAAGGAAAGTGTATGTCAAGCATCCAAGCTGGAAGAAGAAGGCTCAGATTGGAAGTCAAAGCAACAGACTATACAAGTTGCAGTTCGAGTCTCCAATGGCACTGGTAGGCAACAGTCTAAGTGGCGAATTAGATATGATGAGCTCTGGCACAGATGAATGGGGCATCTACACCATGGAGCTCTGAGAATGCTCAAAGAAACTGTTATGGGAGTTCCAGTCCTTAGCACCAAGCATGATGATGTGTGTAGAGGGTGCAGACTAGGGAAGTACGCTAAAGCAACATATTCTTGAAGCAACAATTGGGAAAAAAGTGTATTGGGACTAATACATTCAGATATCTGCGGACCAGTGTCCACTAGAGCTCTTGGAGGAGGTGAATACTTTGTCACCTTCATTGATGACCATTCCAAGAAGACTTGGATTTACTGCTTAAAGACCAATGATGAGGTCTTTGATTGGTTTAGAGAATTTAAAGCTATGGTTGAAAACCTGACTGGGAAGAAAATCAAAGTATTGCGTTCAAGTAACGGTGGGGAATATCTTGATAAGGATTTCACAGAGTTCTGCGCAAGGGAGGGCACCAGAAGAGAATGGACCGCTCCTTATAATCTGAAGAAGAATGGAGTTGCAGAATGGAAAAATAGGACTATTGTTGGGGCAGCAAAGGAAATGTTGTATGACCAGGATCTGCCTAGATTTCTGTGGGTAGAAGCATGCAACACAACTATATATATCCTGAATAGGACTGCTCACAGAGCATTGGGCAAGACAATGCCCGAGAGTGTCTTCACAGGGATGAAGCCGAAAGTAAGTCACTTCAGGATTTTTGGGAGTTTTGCATATTGTTACGTTCCAGATGAGAATCGAAGCAAAGTAGATCAGACTACTAAGAAAGGGTATCTCGTAGGATATAGCGAGACATCAAAGTCATACAGAATCTACATTTCGGGTAATAGGAAAATTATAGTAAGGAGGGATGTGAAATTCATGGAGGATCGATCGTTCAGAAAATCTCGAGAAATGCCTAACGAAGAGCAGTCTGAGGAAGTACCTCTTGTCTAGTGGCAGTAGGTAGAAGATCTGGCAGATGGACAACCATTAGGGTCAAGCACTGTGACTAGTACTAGTATTTTTCTGGAGAAGAAGATCCAGGTAGCTCGCAGTAGATGGGATAGCAGGAAGACAAAATGATTGAGCCACCCACCACTAGTGGCAGAATTAACAAAGAAGTACGACAGACGCTTAGGGACGCAAAGGAGTTTGTTGGGGCTCCTAGAACCGGGAAAAAGCAGCGTAGACAGCTTGACAGATACCAAGCATTGGTAGCACAGGTTGACGAACCCTCTAGCTTTTAGGAGCCTGTACAACATCAAGTTTGGGTGGATGCTATGGTAGAGGAGTACAACTCCATCATGACTAATGATGTCTGGGAAGTCGTACCTAGGCCACAGGACAAATCAGTTGTAGGTTCCATGTGGATCTACAAGACCAAGTATGCTGCAGATGGCAATGTAGAGAAGTACAAGGCCAGGTTCTTGGATAAGGGATATGCTTAGAAGGAAGGGATAGACTATGAAGAAACGTTCGCCCCTGTGGCCAAATATACCTCTATCAGATCCATTATATCCCTTGCAGGGTGGGAGATTCACCAGATGGACGTCAAGATTGCTTTCTTGAACGAGGTGATAGAAGAAGAGGTTTGCATCGAACAACCAGAAGGCTTCGAAACACATGAGAAGAAAACTCATGTATGCAGGCTAAAGAAAGCCTTGTATGGGCTTAAACAGACACCTAGAGCATGGTATGGTCGAATTGATGGTTACTTACAGCAGATGGGATTTGTTAAGAGTGATGCTGATCACAATCTCTACTATCTCACAGTAGAATATGAGCCTCTGATTTTGGTTTTGTATGCAGATGATTTGTTTTTGACAGGATCATCTAGGCTCATCAAGGATTGCAAGAAGAATCTGGCAGAAGAATTCGACATGAAGGGTTTGGGGCTGATGCACTATTTTTTAGAAATGGAAGTTTGGCAACATAAGGGAGAAATCTTCCTTGGGAAAGGAAGATACACTACATAAATTCTAAAGAGATTTAGAATGCAGGACTGTAGATCCATGGCTACTCCAATGATTACCAATTGGAAGAAAATTGATGCATCTGAAGTTAAATAAGTGGACCCCACCTTGTACAGGCATCTCATAGGGTCTCTCATGTATCTGGTCAACATCAAGCCAGACATTTGTTACACTGTTAATTCCCTCAGTCAGTTGATTGTCGAACCAAAGAAGGCGTACTGGGCCACTGCTAAGCATGTTCTCTAATATGTGCGAGGAACAGTAGGATATGGATTAAAATACACCCAAGGCAATGATATTGTTGATTTTTGGGTAGCATCGGATGTGCTCTTGCTTCGAAAATTTGTGGAGGGGCTAGAACACATGAGATCTCCAAGACCCAAAAAATCGTTTGGAGAAATTCCACATAGAGGTTAAGTTATTCAAATAATTAATTATTTTAATGGGGACCCTAAGTCTAACTTAGGGAAATTAAATAATTAAAGTGAATTAATTTAAACATGTGGGTGAGAATGTTCTAAGTGACGAGGATCAAGTCATTTCTAATCTTAGTCGTCGATTAGAGATTAGATCACAACCGTTGATTCGTCAACTGAAAAAGTATTAAAGAAAGGCTTGGGGTCAGCTGCAGAAGACACACATAGTAGCAACACTTGAGCTAAGTCGAAATTCTAGGGCTCGGTTTGTTGAGAATTTCAGTGTGAGCTTGCAGTGCAGTGAGGGGCAGTTCGGCAGTGGGATTTCGGATCCAAGGCTGAGAATACAGTTGCAGAAAGGTAGATCTACCCAGTGGAGACAACGCAACCCTTGAGAGGGTGACACAGGCCCAACTGGGCTCACGCAGAGCTGACGCAGAGGCCGATGCAGTCCAGGCGGAGGTCATGTAGAGCCAGAGGCTGCAACGTTGGGGTTTTTGTGGGGCAGATCGAGTTCAGTTTCAACAAATCGAAGAAGGGTGACGCAGTTCCAACGCAGAGCTTGCTGGGGACTGTGTAGGCACCTGTGGGGTTCGTCATTTTGATGCTTGATCAACCATAATATTTGTCTCTGGATAGAGGTAATTCTGCCAAGGAAATTCTCTGTTGGGTGAGCCACATTGGCTCCCTAGTTTGTATTAAGAAATCTGCATAATAATAAAAACCCTCAAGAGCTGCTGCACCGATTTTCCCGCATTGGGTTTTTCCGGGGACATTTGTCCAAAAATTTTTGTGTCCTTTGTTTGCATGATCTATATGATTGCGTAGGTTGCAGTTTATTTACTTCGATGTTTTCATGAATAATTCATAAAATAACTTGTAATGTTAGATAAACAAGTAGGAGAAGCAAATCAGATTTTCTGCAGTAGGATTTCTGTTTAGAAGATTCATAAATTTTCACATAGTATCAGAGCATTTGCAGATCAGGAGGACCTGAAGCCATCAACAGAAGACCGAAGAAAATTTGCTGCAGGAAGGTAGCTGTCCCGAGCAAAAACACAGATCCAGAGAGAGGCAAGGAAGGGTGACACAGTCACTTGTGGAGCTCATGTAGAGGGACACAGAGCTAGGAGAGGTGACGATGTAGCTGCGCAGAGGCAACACAGTGCTTGTTGGGCCAACGCAGAGAATTTGAGCCTTCGGTTGCCATGGATGGAAGTGCAGATCGTTTTGCTTCAGTAGTTGCTGGTGGGGCATTGTTTCTATTGATGCAGAACTGTGTCTAGCGGGCTGTGGCAAAGTAAGGGGAAGCAGTTCCTTAGAAGACTTGTTGCCAAGAAGTCTAGATCCAGTGCTAATCAACAACAAAGAGTGATTGGAGAGGGTTGATTCGACATCAGTTGGCAGAGGATTTCTAGGAGGGAAATTGGTTTTCAGAGGGAGCGTGATTCCTTAGAGGGTTTCTAGCGCCAAGAAACCCAGATCTGAGTTTTGCTAGGGCCGTAGCAAAAGAGGGAGAAGAGAATCAGTTCATCATATTCAGTTGAGCAGGGATGGCTGCACATGGACGGAGGGATCAGGACAGGTTGGATGCTGTATCCAACTTGGTCATCTGGAAGGCCAGAATCCTGGCAGTTTTGGATGAGTATCGCATCAAAGATCATGCCTTGAATACCATGGTTGTTCCTGTTGATGCTGACGCTTTCAAGAAGTACGAGGAAGCTCAAGCGGAGGCTAAGCGCTTGATCATGGATGGAATCAAGGATCATGTGGTCCCACACATTGCTGAGAAGAACACAACACATGAGATGTGGACTTCTTTGACCATATTGTATCTGGGGACTTCTTTTCAGAGGAGGATGTTTCTTGAGAATCAACTTCGATTATTTCAGATGTTGAAGGGAGAAGAGATTGACCCCTTCCTCATTAGATTAAAGGCGATCCGTGATCAACTGATTGCTGTAGGGGCCACACCTGATGAAGGTCTTATGGTAAGGACTGCTCTAAATGCAGTTACCGATGAGTGGGAGAACTTTGTCCAAGGCATTTTGGGCAGGGCAACACTTCCGAGTTGGGAAAACATGTGGGCAACTCTTCGACAAGAAGAGATGAAGAGGATGACCAAGGTGGGCATCAACGACGGAGGGATCAAGATCAAGAAGGAGGAGGAGGAAGATGCAGCTCTCGCATCTAAGGGGCAGCATGGGCAGCAGCGGAAGAAGATGAAAGACCTTTCGAAGGTCAGAAGCTTCAAGTGTGGTGAATTAGGACATTTAGCCACAACATGCCCTATGAAAAAGAAGGGCAAGGAAGAATCTGATTCGAAGGCTACTGCAGCAAAGGATGATGATTGGACTGATGACGATGTTGCCATGAGTGTTCATGTGCCTCGGGAGAAGAGGTGGGGCAACATTGGTCTGTAGTTCTTTCGAATTACAGTGAAAAGGGGGTAGGATCCTTGAGGTGCCCAAACTCTTGGATCACATATGAGCTACGGGAGCCCTTAATGATAGTAGCAGGATGACTGGAGTCAGTTGGTGCAAGGGATGGTGGAGCAACATTGGTAGAGCTAGGATGCTGAAGTCTTGAGCAGTGCAGAGCAGAGGCAACAACATCGTAGAGGTTGATGGATTTCAATAACGTAGAGGCATTGCTTACGCAGTGCAGAGTAGCAGCAGCGTAGAGCTCTAAAGGGTCAACGTAGATTAGCAGCAGAGGGTGCTTCAGTATCGAGGTGCACTCAGACTGACTTGTATGTCAAGTCTTTGGGATGTTTCAATTGCTTACTTCCCAACAATTGAGTTGCAGTGCAACAGTTAGCAGTGGCAGTGCTATAGGCAGCATGATGCAACATTTGAGAGGGAGTTGCAGTACAGATGAGGCAGTGTCAGTGGTAGTGACATGGGCAACAGTACAGAAGGCAGCAACACAATGGATGAGGGGCAACAACCGAGCATCAGCAGTGCAGAGGACCGATGTCATGGATCAGGGTGATGCTTCTGGTTGAAGTGTTGCTAGAGCACATTCCTCGCTAAAAGGGAGGGTTGATTTTTGAGTAGCATCAAATGTGTTGTAGCTCCCAAACTTTGTGGAGGGGCTAGAACACATGGGATCTCCAAGACCCATAAATCATTTGGAGAAATTCCACTCGGAGCTTAAGTTATTCAAATAATTAATTATTTTAATGGGGACCCTAAGTCTAACTTAGGGAAATTAAATAATTAAAGTGAATTAATTTAAACATGTGGGTGATAATGTTCTAAGTGATGAGGATCAAGTATTTTCTAATCTTAGCCGTCGATTAGAGATTAGATCACGACCGTTGATTCGTCAACTGGAAAAGTCTTAAAGGAAGGCTTGGGGTCAGTTGGAGAAGACACACAAAGTAGCAGCACTTGAGCTAAGTCGAAATTTTGGGGCGCGGTTTGTTGAGTATTTCAGAGTGAGCTTGTAGTGCAGTGAGGGGCAGTTCGATAGCGAGATTTCGGATCCAAGGCCAAGAATACAGTTGCAGAAAGGTAGACCTGCCTAGGAGAGACAACGTAACCCTTGTGAGGGTGACACAGGCCTAGCTGGGCTCATGCAGAGCTGATGCAGAGGCTGACGCAGTCCAGGAGGAGGTGACGCGAAGGTAGAGGCTGCAACGCTGAGGTTTTTGTGGGGCAAATCAGGTTCAGTTTCAGCAGATCGAAGAAGGGTGACGTAGTTCTAGCGTAGAGCTTGCTGGGGACTGCGTAGGCACCTGTGGGGTTCGTCATTCTGACGCTGGATCAGTGTTGCAGGAAACGTCCCCCCCGGCTCCAACGCCTGATTCGCTGTCGTACGGGATCCATCGTACGAAACGCGGATTGGAATGAAATTTGTGATTCCTGGAAATTCCGAAACGTTTTGCCAGATCCGCAATTTCGTACGTCGGATCCACGTTTCGTACGACGTATCGGCGTGCAGAAGCACCACGCTTGGGAGGTGTATCCGTATGAATCACGAACACTTTTGTACAACGATGTACGGATCCGGTTAGTGCAGCAAAAAACACGAATTTTTTCAATTTTTTTTTTTGATTCTTTAGCTTTTGTTGGGTTAGGGGGTGGGTTAGTGTTGAGTTAGGGATAGGATGAAAAATATATAAGCTCACTTTCACTTCTCATTTGCTCACTTGTGTTTTTTGGGAGCTTGGAGAAGAGAGGAGAAGAGAGCTTGGAGAAGAGAGAGTTGAGGAGAGCTTGGAGGAGTGAAGGAGGAGCTTGGAGGAGTAAAGAAGGGCTTCCATCCACAAGAGCTAAAGAGGTAAGTGCAAACCCCAAACTCTCTTATTTTTTTGTCATTGTTTTTTGTATTTTCTCTCCTCCCTCTCCGACACTTTCCCATTTTTTTTTCTTGTTCATTTATTTGCAGGTTGTCCACCATCTATATTCATAATCAAAGATGATGTTTTTTTGGCTTCTATATATCATTCCACTCTTGGTTTTGATGATGGTAAGGGGGAGTAGAAATAGAAGAGAAGAACATGAAGAAGAACAACATAGTGGTCCCCATATGAGTGACCCAATGTATGATGACGAGGAAGTGTTTGAAGAGGAAGTGGATGATTTGGATGAAAACATTTAAACACTAGAGGGGAAAGCTGCATTGACACCCTTGTGGAACTATGTGACCAAACTTGAAGGGGGAAAAGGTGGTGGAAGCTAAAGTTTTTGTGCCCTCATGGTTGTCATGGAGGAAAACCATATAGTGGTTCATATACCTGTGTGAAGAGGCATCTTTGTGGGGTGATGGACAGTGATGAAAAAAAGGGTGCTGTGGGGATAGCAATTTACCCAAAGGTTTCATATGAACAAAGAAGAAAATACATCCAAATAGAGGAGGCTGCACAACAAAAAAACAAGAAACAAAAAACTCAATCTGAATCAAGTGCAACCTCTAGATTTGGTAGCTCATCTCCTCATGGTACTTCTGCAAGCTTTGGAGGTAAAAAAACAATAGGGGATTTCCTTAATGTTGCTGGGAGGGATGATGTGGATGGAAAGATAGTCCGATTTCTTTGTGCTTGCGGTGCACCATTCAATGTGCTTCGCTCTCCCTATTGGCATGAAATGGTAAAGGCCATCAATGAAGCCCCAAAAGGATACAAGTCCCCCAACTATGAGAAAGCTAGAACAATGTTATTAGAAAGAGAAAAAGGAAAGGTTCAAGTAGCTTTGACACATTTTACAAATGAGTGGGTGGATAGTGGGGTATCCATTGCATTAGATGGGTGGACAAATATCATAAACCAACATTTGATAAATGTTCTTGGTGTTTCTGCTAGTGGTGCAATATTTATTACATGTCATGATTCCTCCTCTGTCAGTGCCACTTCCCAAAACATTGCAGATCTCCTATTGCAATCAATCAAAGATGTTGGTCCTAGTAAAGTGGTTCAAGTGATCACAGATAATGCAACAAATTGTAAGGGAGCAGGAAGAATTATTGAGCGTACTTATCCACACATATTTTGGTCTAGGTGCTTGGTGCACACATTGAAACTTTTGATGCATGATATTGTGAAGCATAAAGAATGTGGGTTGATTAATGAGCTTTACAAGAGAGGGAAGCAACTCATTAAATTTATCATAGGGCATACAAGGGTAAACTACCTCTATCGCACTTACTCCAAGTTGCAGTTGCTTAAACTTGCAAAAACAAGATTTGCAAGTTATTACCTCACCTTTAGGTGGCTAGTGAAGGTGAGACAAGCGTTAACTAATATGGTCACCGCTGAATCATGGGAGGAAATTAACACTGATAGAGATGGTGCTAATGTAGCCAAGGACACTATTCTTGACATGTATTTTTGGTCGCAGGTTAAATATGTTTTGCAATTTACCAAATCAATTTATTACATGATCAAGTTTGTAGATTCAGATCGGCCAATAATTGGGGAGGTGTATGAGCAAATGGATAACATGTTGGGGCAGATTAAAGACATTGTTGAGCCTAGAGATATCACCTTGTACAGTGATATTCGTGCAGAGGTGGAAAGATGATGGGATATGCTAAATTATCCATTGCATGCATTAGCATATGTTTTGTCACCTAAATACTATCATCCATCATGGATTTCAACACCAGCACCTGGGGGGTGTGGGGGGAGGCAGGGAGGCGGCAGGAGAAAACCACACCTAGATCTAGAGGTCCTAGAAAAATATATGATTGCATTGACTAGATTAATCCCTGATGAGGAGGCTGCCTTGGTACGGAAACAATTGAGCAACTATATGCTTTCCACTGGTCTATTTGGGAGCATGCATGCTATTAGAGATCGAGAGACTTTTTCTTCTATTGAATGGTGGAAAATGCATGGAGGTGCTACTCCAATTCTACAGACTTTGGCATTGCGGGTGCTATCACAGTTGGTAAACACTTCTTCTGCAGAGAGGTGTTGGAGCTCTTATTCTTTCATCCACAGTGTTAAAAGAAACAGGTTGAGTTTAGACCGAGAAGAGAGCTTGGTTTATGTTCATTACAACTTGCGATTGTTGTTCCATTACTGTGATGATGCAAATAGTAATAAAAACCTTAAGGTTTGGGACGGGTATCCAGAGGAGGCCAATTTGGAGGATGGAGTGTTGCGATTAGAGCAATTAAAGGATGCTCTTAGCCATGATGATGAAGATCTAGTTGACATGCCACCCCAACTGGTCCCTTGCTTCCTAGGATCCATGGTTCAACACCAACAATAGGGGCTTTGTCTTCATCAATTGTAGTGCCAGTGCCACAACTTCCACAACCACACCACCGCCACGTACTCTTCATGGTGGAAGGAGAGATTAGTCAATATTTTCACAATTTACTGCTTTTGTCATAGATTAGACTTGTAGGCTTGTTGTGAATTTGAACTTTTTTGTCTTGGTGGTGGTCAAGTGGCCTATTTTTTAAACATTATTATTTGAATTTTGTACATCACTAATGTTGACAGTTGCTCACTTGATAGAAAATATGCTTTATGTTTTATAATATGGGTAAATGTTTTATGTTTTATAATATGAGACATGCTTAGATGTTTTATGTTTTATAGTATGCTTAAAAATTTGATGTATGTTTGTAATTGCTATGATCTAGAATTTAGATGGTCGATGCTTGAATAATTAATTATTGATGTACAATGGAATCATGGATGTCATATCTATCTTGATTTATGTAAAAATATGCATGTTTTCATGTCTTCTACAACTAATATGGTATTTTGGATGCTTGTTTTGAATATAAATGCAAATATATATATATATATATATATATACACTAGACGCTTCCGAAACGCTTTGCTTCCAAAATTTTTGGAAAATGACCCTTCTGCGTACTTGCTTCCAAAAAACGTCCCCGCTTCGTGCAACGTTGCGCTGGATCAACCATAATATCTATCTATGGATAGAGGTAATTATGCCAAGGAAATTCTTCGTTGGGTGAGCCACATTGGCACCCTAGTTTGTATTTAGAAATCTACATAATAATAAAAACTCTCAAGAGCTGCTACACCGGTTTTCTCGCATTGCGTTTTTCCAGGGACATTTGTCCGAAAAATTCTGTGTCCTTTGTCTGCATGATTTCTTATCCTTTAGTACTTGATCTATATAATTGTGTAGGCTGCAGTGTATTTACTTCGATGTTTTCATGAATAATTCAGAAAATAACTTGTAAAGTTAAGTAAACAAGTAGGAGAAGTAAATCAGATTTTCTGCAGTAGGATTTCTGTTTAGAAGATTCAAAATTTTTCACAGGTATTAGATTGCATGGATTCACAAATGTAGATTGGGCAGGAATTTCTGTAGATCGGAAAAATACCATAGGGTACTGTCTCAATATTGGATCAGGAATGACCTCTTGGTGCAGTATGAAGCAGAAGTCCGTAGCACTGAGCTCAGCTGAGGAAGAATATATGGTAGTTAGCACAGCTTCGTGTGAGGCCATATGGCTTAGAAAGCTGCCCTTGAATTTATTTAGAAGGAAGACGGAGGCAACCAACATTCTATGTGATAATCAAAGTTGCATTAAGCTCTCTGTGAATCTTGTTTTTCATGATTGGTCGAAGCACATTGAAATCAGGTGTCATTTTATCAGGGAATGTGTTCAGCGCGGGGGGGGGGGGGGGGAGTAGAGTTGCAGTGCATTCCCACAGGAGATCATGTAAAGCCCTAAGATTCACATTTAACAATCATTAACAAAATTGATACTACATAATCTAGAGTGAAATTTTTGAAGCAGAATATATCAATTCACTATTGAATACTTCCCTGGAACCATGTTTGAAGATGTTCCTGACCTGCCAAGGCTCTCGCTCTCGTTACCAAACCGCCATTTTCCTCTTAGCCTGGGGTCAACCTCTCCAGTCCCTAGATCCAGAAGACAAGTCTTTTGGCCCCTGTGCCCAAAACTCCAATAACAATCAAGATCACACACTGACTCTGTTAGAACTCATTGCTTTGGTCTCCCACAGTTAGAAATCCTCTGACAACTTCCGGGTCAGTTTTCCCACCTCACTAACCCATGCCCATCAAGTTCCCCCCTCTTTTTCTTTTATACACAAATCCTCTTTCAAGATATTTATTCAAATATCATCTTTTAATAAATATCTTAGATTTATATTAAAATATTATTATTCAATAAATATCTTGGATTCCTAAAATATCTTGGATTTATTAAATATCATCATTTAATAAATATCTTGGATTCCTAAAATATCTTGGATTTTATTATTAAATATCATCATTTAGTAAATATCTTGGATTTTATTAAAATATCATCTTTTATTTGCATAAGTCAATGGTCTTACTCTCCTTTGAACAATATATTAGTTATATTATGATAGTGGTAGGTATAACTTTTACCTCACAATACATTCATTATTTTCTGATGAGTTAGGTATTTTACTCAATACTTCAATAATTCACTCATTAACCTACATTGAGACTTTTAATAATTGATTAGTGCATATATTAGTGCAGTACACGTGATACATGCATATGTAGCTATCATATGAATGTCTCATATGCGTACTAATATTTCTATGTTCCCTATAACTCGAGTTGGGTCATTACATACACCCTTCCTTCAGAAAACTTTCTCCTAAAGTTAAGTTTTATGTCGTATATCATTAATTATTTTAGTGCTTAGTATAATCATATAAGGGTGGTGTACCATAATTGAATTTTCGTTTAATGTGTGAGAACACTTTAACATTTATGTTTTGATCATTTATTGGTTTACAACTTTAGTAGTCACGTCTTGCCCTAACAGAGTTCCCAAGCTATTCTAGAATCATCCTATCCTTTCTAATCTCTTCTGTTCCCATCCGATCCATCTTCTACTGGCATGACATGGCGTCAGCTATATTGACCTAACCATTCATAGACCTCAAGGGTTAAAACGTCGACTATATCGACCTGATTCCCTAGTAGGCATTCGACAATCATTATCACACATCTAGGGGAGCACGACTCACATAGTTCTCCCATGACTCCAGGTTTTAGAGGATAAACGGTGGGAAATACCTCCACCCCTCCTAGTAGGACCAGGGTTAACACCCTATCATGGAACCTCATTGAATCTCAATTGTTCTTGGAGTTTTCTCATCACGCAGTCGGTTTGGTAAGAATACAATCTGCGATGTAAACACTTTTCCACAAATTATAACATATGCATCCATATATTCAATATAATCTCTCTAGATAACAGTTCCTGTATAATTCATCCATGTTGCTATGTACAACATACTTGTACTTATCCAACTCATATACCAACAAGTCAACTTTCGTATCGAAATGTAATTATTCTTTTACTTCTGTCTCATTAATCATGCCTATATATAGAAATGAAACAATTTATAAAATCTTCATCATAACCTAATGTCTGCTGTATATTTTGTAGCAAGGTTAATCAAATACTAAACTTCATATGGGTATTCATATTCCAACAATGTTAAAATAACATATTTCATATTGATATCCATGTACCATCGGAATTAAGCAAATAACATATATCGTGTATCAGTAGAGTCAAGTAAACATCATATATTTATGGGTATCCATGTACTAACAAAATAAAATTCATTTTTACGTGATATTTCAAAATAAAATCTCAAGTATCCAAAATAGAGTAGTTATATACAAATAAGATTTTCAGTATTTCGAAATTCAGAGTAATTAGTATATCCTTGACATATGGCTTTTGAACCTTCCCAAGTAGTCGATCAAGGTTCCACTGGACCTTAACTCGGTCTACCAGACGAATGGTCATGTCCTTAGAGACATGCCTCTTCAATACTAATTACTAGTTAATTAATCATTATTTATGACTATTACTACTTACGTCATTTGTGTCATATATATATATATATATATATATATATATATATATTATTCATAACATTGCCTTCCTATTGAGAAAGCTTTGTCATGAAAGCTTATGGATGAGAAAGCATGTCATCTGTTTCTTGGTCTTGTAATTTGTTCACATTCCTCCGAATTCTTTGGAGTTTTCATCTTTGTTGATACAAGATGATAGGATCCTCTGAGCGACACATAAAATTGTCAAAATAGAATAATCGAACACAGAGATACAAATAAGTTTGTAGCTACTATTTTTTGTATTATATTAACCTATTACCCTTATAGAAGTCACAGGTTGAGACTCTAAAGCTAAATGGAGGGATGCTCCAATCCTTATGATTGCATATATAGTAACGAGATGAATTGAAACAAGAGCACAAAAACTCTTTTTGCTCAATTGAAGCATGATCTAATTTCTTGATACAAGTTGATTAAGAACTCTAAAACACAAAACTACATATGGATCCAGCCAATCTTTTAATTTGTGTTATTTATTTGTCTTTTAAGTCTAATTATCTTTGATCTATAATTTGGATCCAAAGAGATAATAATAACATTAACTTTTTTATCATGTTATTCCAGCTCATCTTCAACTTAAAAATCTAGAAGCCATGGAGTAGGGTTTTGCAGGGCTAATCATTAGGGTTATGCTGGAGATGGAGGAAGAGTTAATTTACTACTCTAAAGATCCCTTAGTGGGAGATTTATTTTCATTGAAGGAATTTGTTACTGCTTGAAAATGCATTATTCACTTTGCATTATACTTGGTCTACTTTGTTCAAGCAGGACTCTCTTCAAATTTCCCGTATAGACCAAGGTGTTAGAAAATCAATGTCGGATTTTACAAATGTTTATGCATGCTTCTCAATTGAGGGTGCCTTTCATATTATCCAAGGTGTGACTTACATATGTGGAGGCATTTGTTTTGGTCACTTGAAGTGTTAATTTCAAGGTTTCAATATCAATTAGTAACCTAAGTTTCAAACTAGCATATGACTATAGCCTTTTTAGATATTGTAATGATCATAGTCTTTTTATTTTTATTACATTGACTCATTTAATTCAACACAACTCATCAATGGCATACCAACTTCTTATTCTTCACATTAATCGTTTTCTCATTAGTCCTTAGGCCTCATCTTATCACCAAATGTATCTTCTTTTCTAACGGTGTACAATTATTATCTTTAATATCTACCTCTAAACATTTTCCCAATTTATCACTTGTTATTCTTAACAAATTAGGAGTGTTCACAACTCCTTATAGGTCATTGCTTTGACCCTTACCAATCATGTTGCTCATATTCTTAGGAAAATTCTTCTTGATAGAAAACATCCCCCCACTTTCTTATACCAGGTATTCCTAATATTCCATGTCTAATTCAATTTGAAAAAGAACATATTATCCAATTAACTTTGTTCTCTCACCTCTAGTCATCATGGTTTCCTTTCCTTCTCCCTTCATGCATAAAATTATTATACTTGGAAATGTCGTTACTATTCCTCAACTTGGGTAAGACCCTATAAATAAATTCAATAAAGTGGATATCAAATGTAATCTACTTATCATTTCATGTTTTAAGGCATCACGAGATAGAATTGCTTAATCATACTCTATGATATCCATAATCTATGCATATAGTTAGTCACTTAAGGAAAATTTTATAATGTGACTCTCCCATTAGAGGGAGAAACTATTATAGATGTTGCCATATGCATACATTATCCTATAATTGATCAATTTTATTATAGATTCACTCTTTAATCTAATATCACTGACTTCTTATATTGCTTTGTGAAACTTCCATTCACTCACCTTTGGATCTATTTTTGTCGATCTCAATATTCTAAGTTGATTATGATAACTAACATTTATTATTATCATTAGAATTTTGTAATTTCTTTCTTTTCTCGTCCTCTGTAGGTACTATATTGATTATATTATGGTAACAATGGAGATCAAACTTTGAAAATTTCCATTGCGCTCTCTTGGTAACTATATCGTCTTGTTCTAATAGTGTGTTTACTACCTTACAGGGTGGTTTCTTACCATCTTACCATATGTTTCATCCATTTGGTCTTCGTTTGATGTGTACTTTTAATGAACCATACTTGTACTCTCAATTTGATTACTCATGATTTCTTCCAACATTTCTTGAATAGTTAGTGTCTTCTTTCATCCATCAATTCACCTCAAACTAGCTTAGCCTTTTATGTGGTTGTAGCTTCACATCTAATGGTCTTGCCATAATGTCCATCGTTATGCTTTCATTACCATTCTTCCTTTCTTCAAGAGTTAACTTCTTTGGAGCAACTCTGCCAACTAATCTTTATATATGCGTAATTAATTACCATGAATCATTTTATATAGTGTCATAATGTCCCTAATTTCTCTTTCCTAAACCACATTGTTTTCCTTTCCATGAAAATGCTATGTTGCCATATTATTTTGTTTTGGACATTGATATATCTTTACGGTTGTAAATGACTAATTATCTATCTTAACAATGACATAATGGTTGAATATCAAAATGTCCAATTTAGTGTATATTAAACTATAAAAATTTAAACCTTCACTCCACTTCTTAAACCATTTACACATATACTTGGATAGTAATTAAGTATTAACATAAGAAAACGGTATTAAAGTTTTTTTTATAAATTCATATCATCAATGGTTATAGTTATCATCTAGTAATATATATATATATATATATATATATATATATATATGGAAAGCTCAACGTCATTTGAAGAATGGAATGTTTCAATTGCATAAAAATAATTAGGATAGTTTCCATTCTAATGTTCAAAAGTTCCAAAGAAAGTTTAATGTCTAAAGTGATGTTAATGTGCTCATTTTAATATAATAATTTGAATGTACTTCAAACTTTACTTGCACGATATACAAAATCTTAAACATCATTGTGGAAAAATTTACAGTTGATATCCATGAGTTATCTCAACTCCTTTGTCGGATGGAATGTAAAGTAAAAATAATGGATTAGGAATCAAGTGAGATTGAGCTTGATATATGTCTTCGATACATAGATTAGCATTAAATATCCCGTCTCTTCTAATAAAATGTATCATCTTAGGGTTTATAACTTTCGAATATCGAATTATATAAAATTTCATTTTATCATTTAAAAGCTTAATTTTCTTATAAAAGTTGAAAACCACTTTTCTTGTCATTGAATATTACATAACACTGAATACTTTGGGTAAATTATCAAGGATTACTCGAAGTAATACACCTCGGGTTATATTAGGATTGTTGCTATAATTATGAAAATAAGGCGGTGATATCCAAGGATCAACACAAGATCTCTAGAAATAGCTAGAAACTAAGTTATTTCCCATTATGATCATTCATTCTAGTACTTTCAACCTAGTCTAATTGACCCCTAGATTAACTTTGTATTCCTCAACACTTAAACCTATGGACTGAAGTTCTCCTGAAGCCATTTCCACCGATATGAAATCGTTTTGCTTTCGGTTGGCAACCCATATTTATTTAATACATATGATGAAATGAAACTATCAGTAGCATTGGTATCAAATAAAATTTGAGTTTTATGCCGCTAATAGTACCTACGGACTATACGACAGTGGATTGATGTTCTGTCTAGTTCTTGTTGACTACTGCATGGATTTTATGATTGCCTTTGATATTTGATGATGGCTATAAGTATCTGAGGTATAATTTAGATTAATAAATATAATTTCGTAAATTCAAGCTCACATGCGGGTATAGCTTTCTGCGATTATTAGCTGCAGGCAAACCTTACTGGTATTGAGGTCAAAGAGAGTGGCAACGCGACCTCTTTGCCCTAATGCAGGATATTCTATGTGTAATAATACTTATAAAAATATATTGGTATTTGTAGATATAATATCACTTTTAGCATTTTCTAGTCCTAAATATGGTCCCTTATATATATATATATATATATATATATATATATATATATTAACTCAAAATGCTAATTTATTTAATTAATTTAGTATTTAACATCTTATTAAATGCTTAAAACTTTGGCGTGGAACATTAAAATATAGATTATTCTAAATATAAATTACCTTTTTCCCTTGGATTATTACATAGCTTTTTAACTATCTCATCATGACAATTTATTTGAAGTAAAGTTTGTAATAAAGTTGTATAACTCTAAAGTCATATATTGTATTCTATTTTAATATATATAAAATTCATATCTCATATATGAGTGATGTAACTTTTGTACATAATGATACATCATATTTTATGGTCCTAAAATAACATTATATCTTATGTTAAGATACAGAAATTATTTAATACATAAATCGAAATCCCTTTGCAAATATTAAAAGCATCCACCCATGAACTATTTTTTAATATGTAGATAAAATGTGAATGGAAGCATGGAAATAAACTAACACAAAAGTAAGACCTGTAGGTTAAAAAAAATAATAATAGTAAAAATAAGGATAAATTATATGATTTGATTATACTAGGTGCATTGAAATAAGATCTTATTTGCTAAGTCATGGAAGTGGTGGGACGCTGATTTATGAGTTATAAAGGAGGTCACCCTAAATTGATTTGGAAATGTTTAGTTTTGGCTGAGTGCATAAATTCATCCATAATTATCTCACGAGATTTTAGTTAAAAGTAAAATCGTTAAACTTCACCACTTTTCAAACTCACTTCATTATGGGCTTTTCAAACTCATTTCATTATGGAGTAGTCGTATGTGTCCAAAGTTCGTATTAGTTTACCATGATGGTATTTATTTATTTATTATTATTATTTTTTATTCAAACTAATTTCAAACCCACAAATACATAAAAAAAATAACAAACAGAAAGTATTATTTGAAAAATAACAAACTTTAAGGTAATAGTTAGAAGAGCTAAAAATAAATTAATCACGATATCATATCCTTTCCTTTGCGTCGTACTGTGGGTTGATATTTGTATATGGCAACAATTATTTATTTTTGACATTTTAGTTGGGAACATCGATGTGACAACTTCTATTTGGCTTGCAATCTTTTGTCATGCTTTCGATTTCTAAAAGGTGCATGATATTCACCTTTGATCAGAATTCATGAGAAATGAATAATCTGAGTTGGCTTATAATGTTAGAATAGATACCCAAAATAATAATAATTGAAAATCGAGTGTCTTATTTTAAAATGAGATGTATACTATCATTACCAACAACTTTGGGAAACATAATAATATTTACATAAAAGAACAAAAAAAACAAAACAGAGAGAACCGCGGAAAATTCTGAACGTAAAGCAAATTTTGAAACTAGAGGACAGAACAACTGTTAAATTTGACCATCGGACAGCACACGATGGGTCTCCTGGAGGGTACGGTAATGTATCGTGGTTTCGTCAAGGCCAATTTCTTTCCTTTTTTTCTTTTTTTTTTTTAAAAGGAATTTTTATAGGTGTGAGCACTCTCCAACGCTGACAATATGTGTAAGATTGTATATTACATTTTATATGAATGGATCTTAATTTGATATTTGCTTAACCCTGATGTTATTCCACATACTCATTCCTCGAGATTTAACAAGCCAGGTGGCCCTAAATAGAAGAAGACGACTGCATGGTATTGACGGAATACTAGAGGGATGCACTTGGTTTCACGTTATCTCCAAAGTCTGGTTTCGTTCCACTGAATGCGGCTCACTCACCCGATTTACCGTGTGAGCCAGAGGCAACCCCTATTAATTTCGGGTGTTTTGCTATTTAACTAGATACTACGAGTCCTCCGTCCCAGATTCCTTGCGGCCACCTGGTTCACCGTTAAACAGGGAAAGCCGAAATTGATTGTAGAATTTTGTCACGGATGGGTACTCATTAAATTAAGTTTACCTAGACAGAGACCTATATTAGATTTAATTAAAATTATGCTATATATATTTGAGTTTCATTACTTAAATGGAGTTTGTTAATCAAACTTAAAATTTTGGTTATTTTGAAACAATATAATCTCAATTATCATCAACCAAAACGCAGAAGGAATATCTAATTACCCCATATCAAATTGCATGATTGTTAATTTCCCGACTGAAATCACTCTACTCAATGTATGGGCAGTCGGTGTAGCAGGCCCCAAATGCACTTCAAAGTCAATACCTGTTGACGCTTCTGCACATACACCTTTTCCTACAAGCAATACAGACTTGTCGGATATGGTCATTTGCCAGGAATTCCATCCGATATACACTAGAATCCCCTATTTTATTTTATTTTATATTTTTTTTCAGGACTAGGCAGCATAAAACGGTAGCGTGGAAGACTGCAGCTAGTCGACGTGACTTCTCTTCTGTCTACTCTATAACACCATTATTTAAAAAAAAAATAAAAAATTATGTTTGCCCTAAGGTCCCCAAGGGTTTGAGACAGCTCCGATACCATATGTAAAGTCCTAAGTTTCATATTTAAGAATCATTAACAAAATTGATACTACACAATCCAGAGTGAAATTTTTGAAGTAAAATATATCAATTCACTATTGAATACTTACCTGGAACCATGTTTGAAGATGTTCCTGACTTGCCAAGGCTCCCGCTCCTGTTACCAAACCACCATTTTCCTCCTAGCCTATCTAGAGTCAACCTCTCCAGTCCCTAGATCCAGAAAACAAGTCTTCTGGCCCTCGTGCCCAAAACTCCAATAACAATCAAGATCACACTATGACTCTGTTAGAACTCACTGCTTTGGTCTCCCACAGTTAGAAATCCTCTGACGGCATCCCACAGTTAGAAATCCTCTGACGGCATCCAGGTCAGTTTTCCCACCTCATTGACCCATGCCCATCAAGTTCCTCCCCCTTTTCCTTTTATACACAAATCCCCTTTCAAGATATCTATTAAAGTATCATCTTTTAATAAATATCTTAATCAAATCCCCTTTCAAGATATTTATTAAAATATTCTCTTTTAATAAATATCTTAGATTTATATTAAAATATTATTATTCAATAAATATCTTGGATTCCTAAAATATCTTGGATTTATTTAATATCATCATTTAATAAATATCTTGGATTCCTAAAATATCTTGGATTTTATTAAAATATCATCTTTTATTTGCATAAGTCAATGGTCTTACTTTCCTTTGAACAATATATTAGTTATATTATGATAGTGCTAGGTATGACTTTTACCTCACAATACATTCATCATTTTCTGGTGAGTTAGGTGTTTTACTCAATACTTCAATACTTCACTCATTACCCTACGTTGAGACTTTTCATAATTCATTAGTGCATATACTAGTGCAGTACACATGATACATGCATATGTAGCTATCATATGCATGTCTCATATGCATGCTAATATTTCTGTGTTCCCTGTTAACTCGAGCTGGGTCATTACAAATCAGGTAGCAGAGATTCTCACCAAGGCCCTAGGGAGAAAAAGTTTGTTCACTTCAGGGAAAACATGGGGATGGTTGAAAATCCGTTTCAGTAGCAGAAACAGATGAGGCATCACTTGAGAGGGAGCTGTACTATGGATGCAGCAGTGGCAGTGGTAGTGTCATGGGCAACAGTAGCGCAGTGGCTGATGGACAGCTTGTCAGACATCAGTAGCGTAGAAGATGCTTTAGGGTTAGAGCAATATGCAACGGGTATGTTGTTAGAGCACTTTCCTCGCTAAGAGGGAGTGTTGATTTTTGGTAGCATTGGAAGTGCTCTAAGTCTCAAAATTTGTGAAGAGGCTTAGGCACATGTATTCTAGAGAACCCAGAAATCATTTGTGAAAATTCACCTTGATATGTTTTATTAAAATAATTAATTATTTTAATGGGGACCTTAAGTCTAAACTTAGGGAAATTAAATAATTAAAGGGTATTAATAAAACAAAGTGTGAATCTTCTAGAGAACATGGATCAAATCAAGTTATAATCTTAGTCGTTGATTAGAGATCCAATCTCGGTCGTTGATGTCTCAACGAATAGACTATAAAGGAAGGCTTGAGGGTCATTTGCAAAACACACCAATGCAGATATTCAGTTGCCCAAGTAAATCGATTTTCTCAGTGGCGGAAGTTGTACAAGAAGATTTTTGCTGAAGAATAATAAAAACCCTCATCTGTTGCACTGGTTTTCCTGCATCGGGTTTTTCCGGGGAGAATTGTCCAAAAATCTCTCTGTCTTTCTTGTGCTAGTATTTCCTTATAATATTGGTCAGTAATTGTATGGTGAAGTATGCATTTAAATTTATTTCAATATCTACTGAAGGGATTTCTGTAAATAACTTATTTCTGAATAATACGTAGGAGAAATAATATCAGATATTGCAGTAGGATTTCAAGTTTGAAATTTTCACATGGTATTAGAGCAAGGTTGGGAAAGAAAGTAGGAGGGTCTACTCTAAAGGGAACTTGTGGTGCTACTTCAACAACAAATCGTACTCCTGAGGGCTTACACATTCCTTTTGCAGAAGCTGCTGGGAAAAGGAAAAGCACGAAGAAGATGGAAGATTGTGTTATTTCAAAGTTGGCCTCAAGGCTGGAAAGGGAATGTGTGTGTTTATCTAACTTTGCATCATCAGATGATTGGTATATTGATAGAGGGGTATCAACCCATATCTCCAACTATCAAGAAGAACAGATGGACTTCTAAATTACTATGGGAAACAAGACCAAGTGTGCCCCTGCAGGAAAAGGGATCGTAGCATTTCAGACAGAAGCATGAGACAGTCTTCGAGCCACAAATGTGCTGCATGTGGCAGGTATGGGAATGAATTTACTTTCAGTGTCTCAATTGTTGGACAAGGGATATGATATATACTTCATCAGAAGGAAAGTGTAGGTCAAGCATCCAAGCTGAAAGAAGAAGGCTCAGATTGAAACTCGAAGCAATAGACTATACAAGTTGCAGCTTGAGTCTCCAATGGCACTGGTAGGCAACAGTGTAATTGGTGAATTAGATTTGAATGAGCTATGACATAGAAGAATGGGGCATCTACACCATGGAGCTTTGAAAATGTTTAGAGAAACTGTTACGGAGTTCCAGTTCTTAGCACCAAGCATGACGACATGTGCAGAGGGTGCGTACTAGGGAAGTATGCTAAAGGAGCATATTACAGAAGCAACAATAGGGTGAAAAGTTTATTGGGACTAATACACTCAGATATCTGCGGACCAATGTCCACTAGAGCTCTTGGTGGAGGTGAATACTTTGATTTACTTCTTAAAGACTTGGATTTACTTCTTAAAGACCAAGGATGAGGTCTTTGATCAGTTTAGAGAATTTAAAGCTCTTGTAGAAAACCTGACCGGGAAGAAAATCAAAGTATTGTGTTCAGATAACGGTGGGGAATATACTGATTAGGATCTCACAGATTTCTGCACAAGGGAGTGCATCAGAATAGAATGGACCGCTCCTTATAATCCGGAGCAGAATGGAGTTGCCGAACGGAAAAATAGGACTATTGTTGGGGCAGCAAAGGCAATGCTTTATGACCAGGATCTGCCTAGATTTCTGTGGGCAGAAGCATGCAACACAACTGTATATATCCAGAATAGGACCCCTCACAGAGCATTGGGCAAGACGACGCCTGAGAGTGTCTTCACAGGGATGAAGCTAAAGGTAAGTCACTTCAGGATTTTTGGGAGTGTGGCATATTGTCACGTTCTAGATGAGAAACGAAGCAAACTAGATCAGACTGCTGAGAAAGGGTATCTCGTAGGATATAGCGAGACATCAAAGGCATATAGAATCTACATTCTGGGTAATAGGAAAATTGTAGTAAGGAGGGATGTGAAATTCATGGAGGACCGAACCTTCCGAAAATCCCGAGAAATGCCTACCGAAGAGAAGCCTGAGGATGTACCTCTCGTCCAACGGTAGCAGGGAGAAGATCTAGCAGATGGACAACCACCAGGGTTAAGCACTATGACCAATACTAGTATTTCTTCTGGAGAAGAAGATCCAGGTAGCTCGCAGTAGATGGGACAACAGGAAGAAGAGATGATTGATCCACCCACCACCAGTGGCAGAATTAATAGAGAAGTACTATAGAGTCTAGACGTTTAGGGCCGCAAAGGAGTTTTTTGGGGCTCCTAGAACCGGGAAAAGGCAACGTAGACAGCCTGACAGATACCAAGCATTGGTAGCACAAGTTGAAGAACCCTCTAGCTTTCAGGAGGCCGTACAACATCAAGTTTGGGTGGATGCTATGGTAGAGGAGTACAACTCTATCATGACTAATTATGTCTAGGAAGTCGTACTTAGACCACAGGACAAATCAGTTGTAGGTTCCATGTGGATCTACAAGATCAAGTATGTTGCAGATGGTAGTGTAGAGAAGTACGACGCCAGTTTCGTGGTTAAGGGATATGCTCAGAAGGAAGGGATAGACTACGAAGAAACCTTCGCCCCTGTAGCCAGATATACCTCTAACAAATCCATTATATCCCTTGCAGCGCAGATGGGATGGGAGATTCACCAGATGGACGTCAAGACTGCATTCTTGAACACGGTGATAGAAGAAGAGGTTTACATCGAACAACCATAAGGCTTCGAAACACGAGAAGAAAACTCATGTATGCAGGCTGAAGAGAGGCTTGTATTGGCTTAAATATACACCTAGAGCATGGTATGTCGAATTGATGGTTACTTGCAATAGATGGGATTTGTCAAGAGTGATGTTGATCTCAATCTCTACTATCTCAAGTAGAGAATGAGCCTCTGATTTTGGTTTTGTATGTAGATGATTTGTTTTTGATAGGATCATCTAGGCTCATCAAGGACTGCAAGAAGAATTTGAAAGAAGAATTCGACATGAAGGATTTGGGGTTGATGTACTATTTTTTAGGATTAGAAGTTTGTCAACAGAAGGGAGAAATCTTCCTTGGGCAAGGAAGATCTGCTACATAAAGTCTAAAGAGATTTAGAATGCAAGACTATAGACCCATGGCTACTCCAATGATTACGAATTGGAAGAGAATCGATGCATCTGAAGATAAAGAAGTGGACACCACCTTGTACAAGTAGCTCATAGGGTCTCTAATGTTTCTGGTCAACACCAGGCCAAACATTTGCTATGCTGTTAATTCCCTCAGTCAGTTCATGGTAGAACCAAAGAGGGCGCACTAGGAAGCTGCTAAGCATGTTCTCCAATATGTACGAGGAACATTAGGATATGGATTAAAATACACCCAAGGCGATGATATCAAATTGCGTGGATTCACAGATGCAGATTGGGAAGGAAGTTCGGTAGATTGGAAAAGTACCACATGGTACTGTTTCAATATTAGATCAGGAATGACTTCCTGGTGTAGTAGGATGCAGTAGTTCGTTGCATCGAGCTCAACTAAGGCATAATATATGGCAGCTAGCACAACTTCGTGTGAGGCCTTATGGCTTAGAAAATTGCTCGTGAATTTATTCAGAAGGAAGATGGAGGTGACCAACATTCTATGTGATAATCAGAGTTGCATTAAGCTCTCTGAGAATCTTTTTCTTCATGATTAGTCGAAGCACATCGACATTAGGTGTCATTTTATCAGGGACTATGTTCAGCGGGGGGCAGTGCAATTGCAGTGCATTCCCACAGGAGATTATGTAGCAGACATTCTCACTAAGGCCCTAAGGAGAACAAAGTTTGTTCATTTCAGGGAAAAGATTGGGATGGTTGAAAATCCATTTTAGTAGCAGAAACAAATGAGGCAACCCTTGAGAGGGAGCTGTAGTACGGGTGCAACAGTGGCAGTGGTAGTGTCACAGTTGCAGCAGCAACGCACTCGCTGTTGGATAACTTGTTAGATATCAGCAGCGCAGAGGATGCTTAAGGGTCAGAGTAGTATGCAGTAGGCATATTGTTAGAGCAATTTCCTCGATAAGAGGGAGTGTTGATTTTTGGTAGCATCGGAAGTGCTATAAGTCTCAAAATTTGTGGAGAGGCTTAGGCACATGTATTCCAGAGAACTCAGAATTTGTTTGTGAAAATTCCACTTGGAATATGTTTTATTAAAATAATTAATTATTTTAATGGAGATCCCAAGTCTAAACTTAGGGAAATTAAATAATTAAAGGGTATTAATAAAACAGAGTGTCAATCTTCTAGAGAACATGGATCAAGTCAAATTATCATCTTATCCGTTGATGAGAGATCTAATCTCGGTTGTTGATGTCTCAACGAGAAGACTATAAAGGAAGGCTTGAGGGTCATTTGGAAAACACACCAGTGCAGATACTCAATTGCTCAAGTAAATCGATTTTCGCAGTGGTTGAAGTTCGTCAAGAGAAAATCGATCCAGAGGGAAAGTTGCACGTGGAGGAGAGGCAGAGAGGGTTCAACATCAATCCGGGGTGCAGGAGCAGGTGATGCAGTGAAAGGAAGAGACAACGCAGAGGCAGGAAGGGAACAACGCAAAGGGGTGATGCAGTTCTGCGTAGTGCCCACGCAGTGGTAACATAGGTGGCCCAGGAGGGTCCCTCCGAGGTCATTTCTCATCAGGAAATTTTGTGAGAAATTTCTCCAGTGTTATCATGGAGAATTTCTCCTCATTACTGTTGATTGTAAATTGTACAAGAAGATTTTTGCTGTAGAATAATAGAAACCCTCATTTGCTACACTAGTTTTGCCGCATTGGGTTTTTCTGGGGTCAATTCTCCAAAAATATCCGTGCCTTTCTTGTGCTAGTATTTCCTTATAATTTTGCTCAGTAATTGTATGGTGAAGTTTGCATTTGAATTTATTTAAATATCTACTGAAGAGATTTCTGTGAATAAGTTATTTCTGAATAATAAGTAGGAGAAATAATATCAAATATTGCAGTAGGATTTCAAGTTTGAAATTTCACACGAGTAAGGTATTGAATTGATTTCTCCAACTGCAACTAGTCTATCTACGTGTTGGCAACAATGATACAGTGCTCTTAATGGATTGTGGAAATAATATAACTTTTTTAAACTGACCGACTTGACTCTACGTGGTCTCGATGATTGTGTAATTTCACTCACCAAGAAAATCTATGTAGGAACTGTCGAGTTGAAGCACACCGTCAACAACTTGGCCCTATCAATGGAAATTCGATTGACGACTTTAAGAATTCGATTTCGACTTCTCCAGGTGCTCTCAGCCACCAAGATGTGGTAGATTCAACCTACCAAAGAATGATTATTCTAGCCCCCTTTCAACAATGAATCTTGAGAGCTACAACCATGTAGAGTAGAGAGATAGAGGGTGTCTATAATATTCCAAATTAGCAGTCAGCTAATTGGAATATTAATTTTGTCAATTTTGCCTTTTCTAATGTTAGCAGAAAAATAAAGTGGGTAAAGGTGACCCACAAATAAATCTCATGATTAAATTACTTTCCTAAAGTCACCAAGGCAGACATTAGAGCTAGAGTGGGACCTGTGGGGCCAGCATCATGTAGTAGACATCAACCTAGTGGCAACGCAGGAGAGGTAGCAACATAGGCAGTGTAGGGGAAACGCAGGGACAACAGCTGCGCAGTGGTTGGCAGACAGAGGTGACAACGCAATCCAGTGGGGCCGAAGGGAACGTTGGGGGTCAGCTAGGTAAAAGAGGATGAGAGCAACTCATTCCTCACTCATTCAATCATCAACTCATTTTCTGTCTGGTAAACCAGAAGCACGCTTGAGTTGTTTAGCTGAGTCTGCAAGTGCTGCTTAGCACAAAGATTTCCGAGTGGAGATCTCAACCTTATCCTTGGGGGATTTCAAGTGCCCGCTCAGAAGAGGAGTTTAAGTTAGTTTTGAAGAGAGGCATCACAAGTACAACTCAAGCATACGCAGTCCTTCCAGGACAACACAAAGGCCACACAGTCAGCCGGGAGATTAAGCAGTCCAGCAGTGGAGTAGCTTCGGGGAAGGAGGAGGAAGGATAGAGTTCAACCAAGAGTTTTGTGAGGAGGTCATGCACTTCTTAGCAGAGTTCTTGAGCAATTTCCAACAGTTGTGTCTAGCAGTTCTGTAATATTCCCAATTAGCCTTGCTAATTGGAATATTTCATTTTTGTTTAATTTTGCCGCTTTAGTTAGAAATAATAAATAAAGTGAGAAATAAGAGGGGTCACCTCACTTTAGTCACCTCACTTTATAAAATAAAGTGTTTTCCTAGTTGATTAACGTTATAACTTAAAGAGGGGGCCTTGGCACACGTATATGATGGGAGTCCTCACGCTGACCCAAGGGTAACTGCAAGGTGAAGGACGCAGTTAAGATTTTGGAGGGAATTTAGCATTATAAAAGGAGGGGTTCTCACCTCATTTGGACATGCATATTTTGATATTGATATTGAGAGCTAGACTTTTGTCTGCTTCAGCACGCCGGCTGTTTAGTCGGTCTGCAGCACTGTTTAGTGCACGAGTGTCTCCGGTCGGAGATCTCACCCTTAGCCTCGGGGGACTTCGAGTGCCTGCCCTGGTAAGGTTATTTCTGGTTTCACCCTTAGCTTCGAGGGACTTCGAGTGCCCGCCCTAGTAAGGTTAATTTCTGAGTTCTATCTTTCAGTTTCAGTAGCAGTTTCAGGTGGAGAGTCGGAGAGGAAGAAGCCCTCTAGTGGCTGCGCAGATCTAGCAGGAAAAACGCAGTTTCAGCAGCAGGAAGGACGCAGATCAGTTTGGAGTGAGGACGTTGTTCCAGTAGGAAAAGGAAGGACGCAGATCTGAAGGCACAGTGATAGATCCAGCCTTGGAGATTGTAGATCTAAGCCGATCTTTGCAGATCTGGTTCTGTAGGTTGCAGATCTGGAGGGGTAGCACTAGATCCAGCTTGGGAGATTGCAGATCTGAGGAGATAGTGGCAGATCCAGCCTAGATCTGAAGAGATAACATCAGATCCAGCCTTTGAGGTTGCAGATCTGAGGAGATATTGGCAGATCTAGCTTAGATCTGAAGAGCTAGCAGCAGATCTAGCCTTGTGGGACGCAGATCTGGAGAGATAGTAGCAGATCCAGCCTTGTATGACTCAGATCCAGCAGATCTGGGCAGAGAGGATGCAGATCCAGTCAGGGAGGACGCAGATCTGATGAGTAGGGTCTTATGTGGGGTTCTGGCAGCATTTTTCAGTGTTTTCAGCCTTGAAGAGTTGGTCATCTCATCTGGAGGATTTGTGGGTAGATCCAGCCCTTTTGCCAGCATATTTCTTGAGCTTCTGAGCTGTTCCTGAAGGCACAGCGTTTTTGTAGGAGGAGGGTTTCTGGGGGCGATTTTCGGAGGTGGTCCATTTGCTTCACGGTTTTTGGGTTTTGTCCGGAGCAGCGAGTATAGGTGATCTGTAGATTTTTAGCTCATTCCGGCAAGGGGATCAGCCCCTAGCTTCAGTTCACTCCAGCAGCAGCAGTTTACGGCAGTTTCTTCCAGCAGCTGGGATGCAGTTTCTGTAGTAGCCATTACCTATTTTCTGAGAGGATTCTTCACTTGCCTTGAGCAAGGATAGGTGCCCTCATTCTGATTTTCTTGTACTCCTCTCTATGTACTTTCAGATTAATAAAATGGCTCAGTTTTCCGGCATTCTATGTGTAATTGTTCCATGATCTGGTTCAGCATTGTATTTTCTATATCTGTCTGGCATATTTCTGTTTATTACTGGTTATTTCCCTTTGGGGATATTACAGTGGTATCAGAGCATAATTCTGGCTCAGCCTGTGGTCTATGACATCAGAAAAGAGATAATACAGAGGAATAGCAGTGCAATACCAGAAACGCAGTTGGGAAAAGGGCCAAAATAAAAAGGGTCAAATTTTGAAGTTTGGAATTAGGAAAAACGTTTTCTGGGTTTTTCTGGGTTTTGGACAAGGATCACCTTCCCAAATCCTTAGAATTTTCTGAGTAGTTTCCAATGGGTAAATCGGAGGTCAAAGTTAAGAAGCGGTATGGTTTTGCAGCAGCCGTGCAGTTTCTGTGGAGCCTGTGAGGGAGACAGAGCAGCGGAATCCAATGGAGGACATGATTGTGAAGTTGGCTGAGAAGATGGATACATTCATGCAGGATGTAACCAAGAGATTTGCAGCCGTAGAGGACAGTCAGAGAGAACTCCCTAGGGGTTATCAGATCGTTCATCATAATGCCACTCGGCATATGGCATCGTGTACACCCACACGTCCCACTATGCCCACATTCTTGCCAGAGGACCCAGGAATAGCAGTACAGCGAGAGGTAGAACCAGCTCGGATGGCTGACATTCTTGCACAGTATCAGGCCTTGGGACAGGCATTCATGGATGCTCTCCCCTTCGAGGAATATATCTTGGTCTGTTATGGCATTAGACTCCATGATCAACACCAGGGGCACCGGCATCATCATGGTGGAGACTACCACCGCACAGCTAGTAGAGATTATGTTCAGCTCCAGCGTGATAATAGACCTCACAACTCTCACAGAGGGAACCAGCACTCACATGATAGGGGCTTACAGCGCACAGTGGACAAATTGGATACCTCTTTCCAGCTTGACCGAGTATCGGAGAGGGAAACCATTAAAGTGGTTACCTCGCACTTGGAGGATGAGGGCACACAGGATTGCAGGGAGCCTGAGGTTACACCTAGTGTGACACAGGACTCACCATCATTGGAGACCTCCTTGACCGTGACGGTTGATATCGTAGTGGAGGAGGTAGAGCCTACCCCGATAGAGCCATCCACTGAGGTGATGACTGGAGCCATGTCCGAGTCTTCGGGTGGTAGCAGCACACGACAGATGGGTGAGGTATCAGGAGATATATCTACTATCGATGAGGCACTAGGAGACACAGAGGTATTGGATGATAGTCGCAGACAGCAGTATCATCGGCTTCGGACGGACCTTCGAGTTTTGAGAGAGAAGGCCGCGTCAGTACGGGAGACCATTTTGTTGCAGGACCAGGAGCTGGAGGGTATGAGAGCGACTTGTGCCAAGTCGGCGGCCAAGTTGGTCCACATTGGGGAGCAGCTGAATTCCCTGATGGTACAACCAGAGGGCACATTGGAGCGTCAGATCATTCCCCTTCAGGTATGCATGGATGGGACTGGCGGTGTTGTTGAGTCATCTCTTCCCGTTGGAGAGAGAGAGGCAGAGTCACCTAGTCAGATCTCATATGTTGACTTGGATAGCGGTATGAGACGATCAGAGTTGTACAGGGTACAACATCCATATGTTGAGATTGGATGGAGAGAGATTTTGAGTTGGTACTCGGTGGAGCGGGCTATGGAACACAATGATTTGGTTCCCTTCTCACAAGAGCAGATAGAAGATGGAGGACATCTTCGGATGGATAACATCTCTCATGCTTGTGTTGGACATCCTTTGAGCCATACACATCATGATGGGAGGTTTTTGCCTACCACCTATTTGATTCTTGATAGGGTCTCATTGATCCTTGAGAAGTTTATATTTCAAAATCCCATGAAGTGCAAAATCAGAAATTTGATTCGGGAGGATGGTAGCCCTCATGGGAGGAGTACCAGGATGAGGAGGAGGAGGCATCCACAAGTGATTGAGTGGATGGGGATGATGAGCAAGGAGCTAGGAGGCTACTTGCAGATCTGTGCTACCAGGCAGCAGGAGGCTTGGTTGCGTTGGTTACTCTTGAAAGAGTTTGGCCATCTCTTGGCAAACACTCTTCCTAAGAGTCGGAGGGTGGAGGAAAGATGGCTGGATACTTGCATCTCTGAGCAGCATAGGGTACGTATGCATGGTGTTGCTATGATACTCGAGTTGTATGATGGGAGTATGGGGAGGCAGCAAATTGTTTGGTTGCTTGGTTTGTTTCTGGGAGAGCAAGGGCAGATTTGCTCCCACACCTTGCATGATGTTACAGGAGGAGGGGATGGCACTATCTCCTTGATCTTTGATGATGACGGGGAAGCACTTCCATCTTGGGGAGTATTCCACACTTGTCGCCGCAGTATTAGAGGAGTCTTTGACAGGGAGCATGTCAAAGAACAAAGTCTTGTAGTGACAGGAGCTTATTTGCATGAGCCCCCAGCGTTATCACTTTGGAGCAGAACATTATGGATGGAGTGTACGCAGCAGAGATATGGTGGATCTATAACCCACAGGTCCCAGGATCACTTCATATTTGTTGCACAAAGAGGAGGTAATGATGATAGAGACACCTATGGCATATTCTTCTTGACTTGGGTTTCCAAGCATAAGGAGGATTATCTTCTTGCAGCACATGGTTCAGTCGTCTTCATAGCAGGTCGACACTTTATGGAGGACTCATTCATGGACCCATGTACCATCTTACTTCCGGCATATGGTGAGGGATTTGTTTATACATTCATTGATTGGCACCCTCTTACCATTCTTATGCAATGCATTGCTTCACAAGAGGGCAAGCTTGTCACATTGCTCCATGAGTTGTATTGGGCCAATCTACATGATGGAGGTAGCCATCTCTTTTGTGGCCTTGGGCAAATGTTTTATCATCACATGTATGTTCATTTGCAGCACTATACCAGGTATCATATGAAGACATGCATGGGTAACATAAGCATTTTGCCTTGTACTCTTATCAAGCAACAACTTGTAAAACTGCGCTGTACTTGTTTGGGAAGCTGTTGGTACCTTCTTGCACCACAGGAGACCTTCGGCATTTCCTTCATTTTGCTGCTGATCATGTCTTCATTTGCTGATATATATCAGATTTGTATGGGAGGCTTGGTTATGAAAGAGACACATGAGCTGAATGTGCCTTTGAGTATTTTCTGCACTACATGTTCTAATAGGAGCATGGGAGGAGGCATGGCCACCACTACTACATATGTGTTCTCTTTTGATGTGGGCCATGAGATTGATATTCATCCATTGTACAGCCATGGGCAAGTGTTTGGCCCTATGTTGTTGTCATATTCAACCATTTACTATCCATTAGTAGATGTGATGGATCTTGTACATTGCTTGCCATGTGATTTTCTGAGGTTGCAGTGGATGAGACTGCGCTGTATCCTTGTGAGGGATTGTTTGCATTATGCATCCTCATGTAACACCTTCAGCAAACATCTCATTAGGATGATCCATGAAGCACATGTCCTATTCTTCATGGATGAATTGTTGTGGGCCAGCTTGTTCTTCGTTGTTGGAGGGACCTTCCTTGGAGGATTGTTCTTCACTTTGCCATTGGAGGGCAATGATTTTGCAGCCAAAGATCAGACTTTCAGCCCACCTTCATTACCAGAGCTTGAGGTGGAAGGAGATTTTCAGGAGTTGCCTTGTCAGGAGGTGGCTCATTTGGTTTGGATGATTGCTTGGGGATGGAGGATCCACATGAGAGAGATGCTCCTCACTTCATGCCTTGATTGGAGAGAGGTGACGAGTTGGTTCACAGTTGATGGGCCAGCTTACACAGTCAGGGATGCAGAGCAGCAGCGGTCATGGTCTCTAGTCATAGCCAGAGGCAGTGAGCAGTTCGAGTCACGGGACTTGTGCGATTATTGGCCACAGTGGCGATGGGATCCGGGAGGACTATTGATTGGCTGGTACCATGAGAGGCCAGTTTGGGATCCTGGCATTGAGATATCCCTTCATATCGGGGTGATGCAGGAGACAGAGAGGTTTCAGTGGGACCCAGGCACATTTTGCAGTATCGGCAGGGAGCATCAGCTAGAGAGTAGGCTTGTTCAAGCATTGCTTGAGAACAAGCGATTTTTGCCGGATGAGGATGCCACTTGGGAGAGCAAGCGGACTTTACAGCATCCATCACTTCCGTTGCTTGAGGACAAGCAACGTTTTGCCGGGGGAGACTGTAATATTCCCAATTAGCCTTGCTAATTGGAATATTTCATTTTTGTTTAATTTTGCCGCTTTAGTTAGAAATAATAAATAAAGTGAGAAATAAGAGGGGTCGCCTCACTTTAGTCACCTCAACTTTATAATAAAGTGTTCTTTTCCTAGTAGATTGGCGTGTAACTTAGAGAGGGGAGCCTTGGGGGTCACGTGGATATGATGGGGGAAGGCATCGAGCTAGCCCAAGGTAAGCTGCGCGAATCCGGGGGAGAGTTAAGTTTTTGGAGGGAGTTTGATGTTATAAAAGGAGAGGCTCTCACCTCATTTGATCACTCATGATTTGATATTCTTATTGATAGGTGGACTCTTGTACGCCCGGCACGACAGGTTGTTTAGTCGGTGCACGGCCTTTGTGTAGTGCACGAGTGTCTCGGTCGGAGATCTCACCCTTAGCCTCGGGGGACTTCGAGTGCACTTCCTAGTAAGGATTTTTACGGTTTCACCCTTAGCTTCGGAGGGGACTTCGAGTGCCCGCCCTAGCAAGGTTTTCGGTAGCAAAGCGACCGGCATTTGCGAAGCACATACGAGGAGGAGGAAGCCCTCTTGTGGGCTGCGAGCAAGAGAAGGGAGGGCGCTAGATCTTTGAGAGAAGAATGTCTGTTTTATACGAAGAGAGGACGTTGTTCCTTGCGGGGGAGAGGAAGGGCGTCCAAGGAGGACGCGAGTTCCGGGAGCGGAAAACGGATTTGAGGGCGAGAAGGACGAGTCAAGCCCGAGTGAGGACGTTGTCCATTCTTGGAGGTGAGGGTTGCGGGATCCGAAGGTTTCTTGTCGGATCTAGCTTTGTGAAGGATAGATCTTGCGAGATCTAGTCACGTAGGGTTGCGAGATCTAGCCTTGTATGTTGCGGATCGGGGGTTTCTGCGAGTAGATCCGGCTTGAGGGTGGCGGATGCGAGGGAGTTGTTGACGAGATCTAGTCCGGATACGGAAGAAAGCACAGGATCTGGCCCTAGAGGCGTAGATGCGAGGAGATAGTTCCGAGATCTAGCATAGATACGAGGGGTTTTGGCGACGGATTGGGTTTTGGAGGACGCAGATCGGGGGAAAGGGAGGGACGCGGTTGTGATAGGGAGGCTTCGGATCCATCGGGTGGGACGCGGTCCGAGGAGCGGATCATTGTGAGAGTGCTTAACGGCGTTTTCCGGGATCTGCTTAGCAGCTTCGTGCTGTACTGGAGAGTTGAGGGCTTGGTGCTTGACTACGTTTACTGTATTTGTCCTTTGGCGAGACGAGCGTTTTTCCATTTGAGAGGGTTTGCGATCTTGACCCAGTGCGAGTTCATCTTCGGCTTACGGGAAGCGGCCGGAGCTGACGTCCTTGTTGCGGCCACTTTTACGTTGAGAGGGTCTCCACTTGCCTAGGGCAAGGATAGGTGCACTTTGACTACGATTTATTGTACTCCTCTCTATGTACTTTCGATTAATAAAATAGCTCAGTTTTGGTGTTACATGTGTCATGATTCGATGATGCGGGTTCGAGTTTATATACGTATTAGGTGCATTTACGTTTGTCTTTCGGTTATTTCCCCTTGGGGATATTACATAACTCTGTGGTGAATTTTTTAACTCAGAAGTGGCCTCTCTCAAATTGGTGTCTCCATCCTTCAACTCTGATGTGATGAATATGAGAACCAACACAAATGGAAAGCTCCCCTCTAGAGATGGTCTAGTTGCATGGATCGACTCACCCTGCAAAAACAAAGGAACTCAAGTGGGGGTGCCCTCTAGTTGGCTCGTTCAGCGTGACTAGAAAAACCCCTTAATGGCAAGAATAGTTACCCTTAGCATAATTTGTCTAATCACCAAGAGCGGTTAAACTAAAAATAACCCTAGAAAAATATATCAAGAAAAAGAGAAGTGAAATTCATTCCACAAAATGCATAAGAATTACACAAGGATTTGTAAAATTGAGCTCTTTATTATGATATCACTTGTGTCAATTGACAACAACGACTTTGCAAATGAGGGAGGTGTTATGAATATAATTTATAGTAAAATAATAGAAAATAATGTAAACAACAATAATCATAATTAATGATTAATTAATTAAATAGTTAGTAATGAAGAGAGTATGTCCCCAAGGACATTACCGTAGTGAAGAAGTACTACTGCCTAAGGTATATAAGCAAACCCTCACCCTCATTGTAATCATCTCAATTTTATTCAAATATTCTTATATATAGTTACTTGTCCTACAATGGATGTCTTTGTCTTCGAAGTATTTTGAAGATTATTGCGAAATATACGAACCTTCTTACGTTACATTGGTATGAGGCATTCCTTTGAGTATACGAACCTTGTTTGTTAGATTGGTATCGAGTTGTTCAATCCTCTAGCAGCTCAACATGCCACGAGTGGAGTCTAATCCGCCCTTTGTCCATCGAAGTTCGTCAACATTGTTGTCGTCGAGATTGAGACGTTTCACTACACAAGTTGGAGTTTCTCCATTTTCGCCAATAGGCCCGTGGCCATAAAAGGGAAAAAAAGGGGATAAAACAAAATATATATATATATATTAGAAGAAAAAAAAACAAATATTAAAAATAAATAGATATTAAAATAAAATAAAAAAAAATTTTTAGAAAAAATTTTAGAAAAAAAATATTATAAAATCCAATAAAAAAAAGAGTGTAAATTATAGAATATAAAGGCAAAAGAAAAAAAATTTATATAAATCATAATTAAAAATTACATAAAAAAATACAAAACAAACGAAACAGCGATGTTGTAGCTCGAGTAGTCGCACAACAGCAAATCGTTGCTCAATCGGGTGCACCATCACCGCACGACCACTTAGCATAGTCGTCGTCCAAATTAGCCACTATCATGGAAGAAAATGTCGCGCTTTGCTCCGCGTTCTACGGCGTAACGCGAGTTCGACTACCACCACCATATTGTTGTTGCTTGTTAAGTTTTCCCCCCACCGCACTACTCCCTTGATAGACAAAGCGCACTCACTCTTGTGCTTGCTTTGTAGACAAATACGGCCGACTTGTATTCTCAACCACGGTCCCGTTTGTTGTTGTCTCTGCATCATTCCTATTCGGTGGCCACTAACCCCATTCTATTTCTTGTTCCCCAACCACCAATTCAATGAGCGGACAATATTATTTTGGAAGAAACTAAATATTAATTTCCAAAAATTTTGTTTCCAGAATTGCAATCCTCCACTAGATACATTGGTCAATTAATCAATCAAGCCATTTCCATTGGGATAAGGTGTGAGAGCTCATAGAGAAAAAAAATCTATAAATTAAATTAACATAGTTTTAACCCTGAATCTCATGTGAAATCAAAATTTAAATCTAAGTTGAACCACCAAAGAGTATTCTATCATTAATCTATTCGAAGGTGATCTCGGTAAATATTGAGGCGTTTCCCTATATTTCAATCTATTCGAAGGTGATATCGGTGTAAAGAGAGAGGGAGAAGTAACTATTGAAAAAGAATCTCAATATTAAGTAGAAGTTAACGTAATGAACAAGGTTCGTATACCTACAATAATCTTTAGAATACTTTGAAGACAAAGACATCCATTGTAGGACAAGTAATTATATATAAGAATATTTGAATACAAGTGAGATGATTACAATGAGGGTGAGGGCTGCTTATACACCTCTTCACAATGGTTATGTCCTTAGGGACATACCTCTTCATTACTAACTATTTAATTAATTAATCACTAATTATGATTATTATTGTTTACATTATTTCTATTATTTTACTATTAATTATATTCATAACATTGCCTTCCTCTTCAAAAAAGCTTTGTCCTCAAAAACTGCTTGACAAGCTTGATCTATTTTCTTGTTTTTGAATCTCTTCTCATCTCAATACTTTCATCTTAGCGTGTGAAATTTTCAATCTGAAATTACTTAGAGATTGACTAGATTTATTCCTCCTAATTATTTCTAATAAGTTATTTACGAATTCTTCGGTAAATTTTTGAAATAAACACTACTTTGCAACATTCACTCAAGTATATGCGAGAGAATAGAAACGTTAAAAAATACAAGCTTAAGAATCAATCACATAAACACGATTATTTTTGGACAATTGTCACCCGAAAAAACTCAATGCAAGAAAACCGGTGCGACGAGATGAGGGTTTATATATTATTCTTGGCCAGTGAAATTCTTTACAAAGGAAAATATTGTTAGACTTCTTTAGAAGAAACACTTGAGATAAATTCTCACAACTCTTAGGAAATTTTTGACACTCGGGGAAGCTCACGACGCTCCCCTGCGTCCCTCTGCGTGTCTCTGCGCGAGGGTTAGACTTCTTTAGAAAACACCACGAGATAAATTCTCACAACTCTTTTGGAGAATTTCGACACCCTGGGAGACTCACGGCTCCCCATCCACGCCCCTTTGCATGTCTCTCTACGCGGTGCTTGCATCACTGCGCATGGGCACTTTGTGCTTGCCTTCTTTGGCCATTTGCATCCTCTCTCCTCGACCTATGTCACTTTGTTGAGCTCTCTTTGCTTCTTACGCCTGCAACTCTCCCTGCGAAATCGAATTCTATTCCTTCGATGTGACTTCCTTGCAGTTCTTGAGTGTTTTCCCGACTTGCTTTCCAAATGACCCTCAAGCCTTCTTTTATAATCTTCTCATTGATGAATCAACGATCCAAATTAGAAGTTTAATCAATAGCTAAGATTAAAACTTGACTTGATCTTCATTCTCTAGAATATTCACACTCATTCTATTAATACCATAGTTATTAAAGCCAGCGGGTCGGATCGGCTTCCGGTCGACAACCGTCCTTGCAACCCGGTTTTGAGGGGTGTCTCACACGAATTGAGCCGGTTAACCGGACCTAACTTAAGCGAGTTAATGCATAAGCCGAGCCGATTCAGTACCTAATCGGCCGATTAGGTGTGTCCCTTTCCTTGCGCGGACCCACCAGACGGCCGGCTAACACGGCCTTAGGAGCATATGTGGGAGGTAAGGGGAGGGTTGTTTCCCTCCAAAAACACCCTCCCCTTATTATTTTATAACGAGCGACCTCTTCTTTGTCATCACCAACTCATTTTACGTTTTGTGAGTTTGGTTGAGAGCTTGGAGAGTGTTGAGTGTTTCTTTGGAAGCTTGATGATCTTGGAGGCTTGGAGTTGGAGTTGGAGCTATCTTGGAGATAGTTTGGTTTTGAGGGTGTCTCACACGAATTGGCCGGTTAACCGGACCTAGCTTGACCTGATTAATGCATAAAGCCGGCCCGGTTCACGTACCCTGATCGGCGCGATTAGGTGTCCCTTTCCTTGCGCGGACCCACCCAGAGCGGCCGGCGACACGGCCTTAGGGCATGTGTGGAGGTATTGGGGAGGGGTTGTTTCCCTCCAAAAACACCCTCACCCAATATTTTCTCAGCGAGGCGGCCTATCTTCCTTTGTCTCACACCAACTCATTTTTAGACTTTTGTGAGTTTGATTGAGAGCTTGGAGAGTGTTGAGTGTTCTTTGGAAGCGGTGATCTTGGAGGCTTGGAGTTGGAGTTGGAGCTATCTTGGAGATAGTTTGGAGCTATCAATAGCATTGGCATCTTCAAGAGGACGCTAAGGAAGCTAGTTTGCATTGCCGAGGTAAGAATTTTCACTTGAAAAAATCCATCATTTCATTGTTGTTCATGTATTTATTTTCTCATGTGTTTTAGCTATGTATTGCTCTCAAATCTCTAGTCCTATGCTATCAAATTTTGTATGTTTGAATGTGCATTTTGTTTCGTAAATTTAACGTGTAGTTGTCCATTTTATCTTAGTTGCAATTTTTTTTAAATGGCGAGATTTATTTCCAAATTTCAATTATTTCAGAGTCAAGATGCCTCCAAAAGCCAAGGACGATTACATGGGCCCATTGTGATGTAGTTGAGGGAAAGATGGTATGCAAACTTAGTCAAAAACCTGTATTGGAGGTGGGAGTATTCTTAGATTGAAACATCACTTGGCTAGGATAAGAGGCAATGTAATGCCATGTGATGCACCTAAAGCGGTGTTAGGTCGAGTTAAGGCGAGAATACCTTGCCAAGCTTGAAAAGTTTGAGGAGACTAAGGCTAGGGAGAAGGCCATCCAAGATGAAATTGCAAGGAAGAGGGAAATAGTGGAAATGTTGAGAGAGAGTGGGTATGAAAATGATGAGTATGATATTCAAGACTCCACTTCTATCCCTTAGCTAATAACCCCTTTCACTATGTTCCTCTGACTAAAAAATGTTTCAAACCCAACCTCATCGCAGTTATTTCATCATCCTTGCTAATCCACGTAGCCTTGCCTCCATGTCCCAACCAACTCCAAGTACGTCAACCCACTTTGGATCAACATTGGAAAAAACAATGCAAAGAAGCTTCTTATCGGTACATTGCTAGATGGTGGTATGATTCGGATATCCACATTTAATGTTTCTCGCTCACCTTATTACCAAGCTATGTGGGACTCTATTTGTGTTGCGGGAAAGGGGCTTCAAAGGCCCTCTTTTGCGCATGACTTAAGGGGCTCTTTTGTAACAAGAGAGATTTGTAATATTGATGAGTATTTCGGCTGAATATAAAGAGTCATGGCTCAAAACAAGTTGTTCCATCATGTCGGATGGATGGAAAGAACCGCACTATCTATTAACTTCTTTGTTGCTTGCCCTCGAGGAATAATGTTTTTGAGAATCGGTTGATGCATACGATAAGGTGAAGGATGCAACTTCCTTCTATTTGAGCTTTTGGATGAGATTCTTTAGGAAGTGGGAGAGACGGAGATGTTGTGCGAGGGTCATCACGCAGATAATGCCTCCAAACTATGTTCTTACTTTCCCGGAAAGATGCTTGAGTCCAGAAGTATAATACCATATTTTGGACTCCATGTGCTTGCACATGTAGCATAGACCTCATGCTTGAGGACATAGGGCCAAGTGGAATGGGTGAAAAAACATTGTAGAGCATGGCAAGTGCATTACAAAATGCACATTTTACCAACCACTCATGGGTATGGAGCCTAATGAGGAAAAACAACTTGGGGGCAAAGAGCTTGTTGGAGCTGCTTTGCCATTCTACGAGATTTGCAACTCACTTCACTCACGTTGCGATGTCTCCAATTCTCAACGATGAAAAAGCACTACGAGAAAATGTTTTTCTTCACGATGATTGGACTAAATCTAGTTGGGCTCGTAGACAAGATGGAAAAAGACACCAAAAAGAAAGTCTTTGACATTAATTTTTGGAAAAAGATCTTCGGAGAGATGTGGTAAAAATTACTAAGCCCCTTGTTAAGGGTGCTAAGGATGAGTGGATGGGGAAAAAGATGGCAATGGGATACATTTAGTGAGGCTATGGATCACGCCAAGGAAGCCGGATACGGGCGACTACGGAAGGACGGAGTTAGCTAAATATGGCCGGACTATGGGAGATCATTGATAACGAGATGGTACAATCAACTCCATCGTCCTATACATGCAGTGGGTATTTTTGAACCCCAAAGTATCATTATAGAGCTCGAAGCTAGGAGATCGGCGAGGATGGGGGAGGTCGAGATGCTTGGATTGATTGATTGCTTGGGCGCATGGTCCCTAACGTGAAAGTCTGGTGGAACCTTTTTGAAGCACATAAACAACTTACTCATTTTTAGTATGACTAGTGGTACCTTTGGAAAGAACTTGTTCAAAAATGGCACGAGAGATGTGGATCAACTAGGTAAAAGCAATTCCAATTTTTTTCTTTTCAGAGTTAAATTGTTTTGTAAATAAGTAATGAAATGAACTATGTTACTAATGAATGTCTTTTTATTTGCGACGTGTCATTGGTAGGGAGTCATTTGGTGGCCAATGTCCTCAATTGCACAAAAGTTTGCGGTTAAAAATCCTCAGACCAAACTTGCGATTAGCTTTAGGGTTGTGGGCTGACAATTAGTGTTTTTGAGCGCATACCTGACATCAAAACGAGAGAAACGCGTTGTGCAACGAAGCGGTTAAATGATCTTGTGTTTGTGCAATACAACACTTAAACGAGCGGAACCAGGCGATGAGCAAAACACACTGATCTAGATCCCCATTGTGTTGGATGATATTGATCCAACATCGAGAATGGGTGGAGAGCGAAGATACGATGTTTTAGGGCTGATTTTGATTTTGATGCAACGGTGGCGGGGGGTGAATTTGAGGCGAGATTTGGTGGCGCCATCGGGACGCTGCTAAACCCAGGAGTTGGTAACGTTTGCATCAAGCAAAGGCAAACAAGCATGTATTGGTATGTAAGACGACACTAGTCATGCACCTCGAGTAACTCGTTGCTTCCATTAGGTCCACTTCTATTGTTATTGTGGCGAAGTGCTTGAGGGTTGCGGATGAGCTGAGGGCTAAGAGCACATCGCTTAGACTCTAATCCGAGATGATGTACTATGTGGTCTTGATCGACTGTTGATCCTATGTCTAGTAGCGATTGATGAATTTGATGATTGATCATCATTCATGTGTGTAATCTTGTATGTAGGCCAGTGCCTGTCATAGCTTGTAGCATTGTTTTTGGACTTTATGGGCCATTTGGAACCTCATTGCTTATGTATTTTTCGAGTGAAATGTATTGCACTCGGTGCCATTTTGATATATTCACCTTTGCATGGTATATAAATGAGCAAAATTTGCATATTTTTGTCTCTATTGGCTTGGAATCATGGTTGCAAATCTGCTAAAAATAGTTTTTTTTATTAAAGAAATTATTTTAATGTATTTTTTTAAACTAGTTCATTGAGATCGGCAGCTCTTTTCGGTTAGATTGGTTAGATTCGAAAACATGAGTTCATTAGGTCCATCGGTTTCGGTTTTAATAACTATGATTAATACCCATTAATTATTTAATTTCCCTAAGTATAGACTTAGGGTCTCCATTAAGAAAAATAATTAATTATTTTAATAAAGCATGAGCAGAGTGGAATTTCCATGACGGTTCTTGGGTTCTTTGGAATACGATGTCGAGACTCCTTACAAATTTTGAGACTTGGAGCACTTTCCGATGCTACAAAAATCAGCACTCCCTCTTAGCGAGAAAGTATGCTAGCAATATGCCCTCTTGCATCTTGTGCTTTTCTGTTTTGAAGCATCCTTTCGCGCTACTAATGCCTAGGCTCGTCTGCTCACCTCTCATCTATTGCCCTCTGTCTGCTGCCCATGACAGTATCAACATGCTTTGCTTCATACATGCATGCCTTCCCTACGAGATACTGAGCCTATCCATTCTTGCCCCTCTGCCCCGTAGGATTCTTGATCATCCCCATCTTTTCTCACGGAAATAGACAAACTTTGTCTTCCCTAGAGCTTTCGTGAGGATATCCACCACTCGTTCTCTACGTTGGAGTGTCTTGCGAATTATACGGCTCACGTTGGACACGAGTCTACGATTGAAGTGAGACATGATGTCAATGTTCTATAGTCCCGATCGTGAAACATGGGATTTTCGAGAGAGCTTGATGCAATTTGTGATTATCACATAGAATATGGTCGCCTCCATCTTTTCCTTGAGTAAGTTCACAAGCAATTTCACGAAACCATATGGCCTCACACTGAAAGTGTGCTTGCGACACATATATTTTCCCTACTGCTAAGCTTCGAGCCACGAATTTTTGTTTCTCTCTGCCGGGAGGTCATTCATGATCCAACAAACGGCAGTGGCCGCGTGCTTTTCGATCTGCGAGCTCCCAACCCAATACTGCGTCAGCTGAATCCACTCAACCTAATGTCATTGTCTCGGATGTATTTCGGTTGAAGCTCATTGCTCCTTGTAGATATGCGAGAACATGTTTGGTCTTGCACATTGATAGACCCTCCTTGGTTCCTACACATGTGGCTTGCGAGAGTATTGATGACATAACAAATGTACGGCCTCGTCGTTGACCCCGAGATACATCGGGAGATCCTATGAAGTGCCTATACAAGGTAGGATCGACCTCATCGTCTTCGGACGTGTTGATTTTCTTCAATTGGTAAATCGTTGGATTAGCCATCGCCTGTCTACGATCCTCCATACTGAAACCTTTTAGGAATTTCTATAGTATACCTTCCTTGACCAAGGGAAGGTCTCAACCCTCTGTTGCCAAACTTCCCAACCCCAAAAAATAATGCATCAACCTAGATCCTTCATGTCAAATTCTGCGAGGTATATTCTTCTTGCAATGCTTGATGAGCACGGATGATCTGTCGAGAAATAGATCATCTACATACAACACCGATGCTCGAGAGGCTCATTCCCTACTCTCGAGATAGTAGAGACTGGGATGCTAACGTCACTGCTTGAAAAAACCCCATCTTACGCAAGTAGTTTGTCAATTCGACCATACCAAGCTCACAGGGGCTTGCTTCAATACATCCGAGGCTTTTTAAGCACACGCACACATGAGTCTTTTGCTCATGCGTCTCAAAACCACTACTGGTTGTTCAGATATATACTTCTTCTTCTATCACCTCATTCGGGAATGCACTCTTGACGTCCATCTAGTGAATCTCTCATCCCATACGCGCAACGAGGGATATCACGGATCTAATTGAAGTATGCGGGACGTCTTGGAGCGAAGGTCTCTTCATAATATATCCCTTCCTTTTGAGCGTAACCCTTAGCCACAAACACTGGCTTTAAATTTCTCGATGTTGCCATTTTGCGGCATATTTGATCTTCTAGATCCATCTCAAACCTACAAATTGATCGGTCACTAGAGGGTCTAGAAACCACTTCCTAGATATCATTCTTCATGATAGAGTTGTATTCTTCCACCATCGCATCGACCCATACACAGTCTCTGAGGGTGCCTCACCGAAAACTAGATGGTTCCCCAACTTTGCGCTACCCAAAGCTTGGTACCTTTCAGAGATTAGCGTGTGTTGCCTCTTCTCATTTACGCTAGACTTTCCAGACAAACTCTTCACTACATCCCTCGGAATTTGTCGTAATTCCCCTACTCGTCCTACCACCCACGGTAGTGGGTGGATCTACCTACTCTCCTTCACTGCAAGTCCTCGGAGAATGTATCCCTTGGATCCGCATGTCTTGGAGAAGCACTCGTATTACCCTCCACGGGTCGTTGTGGTCTGGACCGGCGAGATCTTCCTCGGTTTGCACGTAGCTTGAGAGGAATCTCTCGGGATTACGAAAGGCCCTTTCCTCCATGAACTTCATCCCTCATGCACTACAAATTTCCTTCTTTCGGGAATGTAAATGCTGATAAGCCTTCTGCATTCTCGCTATATCAGATTATCACTTTTTCCGCAATCTTATCCGATTTCTTCCTCTTCTCTTCGGGCACATGACAATATGTCATGCCGAAAGATCCTAAAGTGGCTTGCTTCGGAGTTTGCTTCCGGTGAAAGACACTTTACGGATTGATCTTACCCAATACGTTGTGAGGCTGATCTTGTTTTGTACGTAGACGGTTGTATTACGAGCTTCGGCCCACGGGAATTTGGGCATGTGCTTGATCATAAAAGCATCACCCTTACGGCCTCGACAATAGTTCTATTCTCTCTGCTGCAACACCGATGCACTCCAGATTATACGAGTAGGTCCACTCTCTTTTGATGCCTTCCCTTACGTAGAACTGCGGCTTGAAGTCTGTTAATGTACTCTCCACCATTGTACGATCGTGGTGTCTTGATCCACTTTCTGTTAGATTTTCCACCAAAGCTTTAAACTCCTTGAATTGACCCAAGACCGTCCTTGGTCTTCCAAAAGTAGATCCGAGGGTCTTCACGGAATGGTCATTAGTAAAGGTGACGAAATATTCGGCTACATAAGAACTCCGGTGGACATTGGTTCGCAAATGTCCGTCGTATTAAACCCAACACACTCTTCGCTTCTATTGTTGCTCTATGATACGTTTCCTTGGCATACTTTCCCAATACACACCCTTTGCGAGACATCGTCTCGCTCGGTGCTCAATTACTGGAACTCTCGTGACAATCTTCTTGAGAATCTTTAACGCACCATGGTGCAAGTGCCATTGCTCTGTGCCATGGCTCATTCAAATCCCTTCTCATCGGTCTCTGCTTATCGGTGACCATTGGGGATTTGAAAGTTCGTAACTTGTAGAGTTTATTGCTTGACTTCGACTTGTGCCTTCTTCTTTCAACTCGGGTGTTTGATGTATACTCTATTGCCAATGAAGTAAACTATCATAGCCTTTGTTTTGAAAGTTGCGACACGGAAAGTAAGTTCATCCCCAAACCAAGCACATGCGGCACATTGGTGACTGAGAAGCTTGTTGCCGGCTTCGTTTGAAATACTATGTTACCTCTTCCAATAGGGGTACATTTCACTTTATTGCCCATGGTGATATTAAAGTTCATATGCTCTTCTTGGTAGCTTGAGAAACATTTTTCGCATTCACGTCATTTGAGCGAAGCCCCCTTGTCAATATACCAAATCTCGAGAGAAAGCGAGCTTGATACACAAGCAAATTCTTCTTCCATTACTGGATACCAAAACAAAAACGTCGTGATCCAGTCTATTCTTTCATGCTTCCTTCTTTTACGGGAGAACTACGTGACGGCTACCACGTGCACTCTTTGTAACAACGTCACGAATCACGTTCTATCATCGGTTCTCTACTCCACGTTACTCATCGTTGCTTTGATACCATGTGAAATTTTCAATCTGACGAGTACATTACTGCTAGCATTGATAGATGTATTCCTCCAACTTATTATTTATGATAAGTTATTTACGAACTCTTCGAGTGAAATTTCGAAAATAAATACTACGCAACATTCACTCAAGTATATACTGAGAGAGAATAGAATAGTAAGAAATACAAGCATAAGAATCAATCATATAAGAACAATTTATTTTTGGACAATTGTCCCAGGAAAAACCCAATGCTGCAAGCGGGCTTAGGTGCAACGAGATGAGGGTTTATATATTATTCTTTAGTAATGAGAGGTGCTTTACAAAGGGGAAAAAGACCGGAAAACTTCTTTAGAAAACACACGGAGATAAATTCTCACAACTCTTCTAGATAATTTTTGACATCGAGAGACTCACAACTCCCCCTTTGCGTCCCTGCGTGTCTCTCTGCCTGTGATGCTCGAGATATGTTGCACCCATCACTCTGCGATGGGCACTCTATCTTGCCTTCTGCGGCGCTTCTTCGTTCCTCTCTGCCCTCGACCTTTGTCAACGATGACTCCCTACTGCTTGCCTTGCAACTCTCCTTACGAAATCAAATTCTATTCCTTCGGAGAATCGACTCTTGTCGGATTGCTTTGAGTGTTTGCTCGGCTTGCTTTCCAAACTAGACCCTCTTTAAACCTTCTTTTATAATCTTCTCATTGATGAATCAACGACCCCGGATTAGAAGTTTTAATCAATGGCTAAGATTAAAATTTGAATTGATCTTCGTTCTCTTCAAGATTCACACTCTATTCCATGGTTGCTTGGGGAGCGGGGAGCGCGGAAAGCGAGGAGCGGGAGCGCCATTTTCAAAATCTCCCAATCCGGAGCATTTCGGGGAGCATTTTTTTTAAATATATATATATATATTTATATTTATATATGTATATTTTGATGCATATATGTCAGCAAAAGCATGTAGAATGATGAATTAGACATAAAAAACATAAAAACATAGATTGAATCATATAACATCAATCATCTAGAGTTATAATCTTCATCAACCACGCCCACAAGTTGGAAACATACAACATATTGACTCTTGAGTCTACGCAGAACCATCAATCACAGAAGGTTTCAAGCTTTCAAAATTCAATATATAACATTTATCATCATTGATTCATTGATTTCAAATTTCAATATATAACATTTATCATCTTTGATATATATCATTTATCATCATTGATTTCAAAATTCAATATATAACATTTATCATCATTGATTCATTGATCACCATATAACTTTCATGAAGCATCATATTCATAATTCATAATGACATATAAACTTATAAATGCCAACTTCAAAGTTTCACCTTTCTAAAATTAAAACTTGCCAAACTTAAATTGTCATTAAATATGAAAGAGCCAAGTTTCAATTGTTCAACATTTATAAAAGATAAAAACTGCTAGAAAATAGAAAAGACTAGTAAACAACAAATCTATTTTATCTATTAGGTGGCCCCTGCCACACCCACGAAAATGTCTAATTTGTGAGAACCACGAGGCAATGATGGTCTTCTAGTACTCTCTGGAAAGTACCACGTCCACGACCATGACTAGAAGGCGGAGCGCAACGTGAAGATGTAGGTGGAGGCCAAATGCGCAGGAACAACTAGTTGGATATCGATCACTAGCACCGGCACCCGCTTAGCACTCTTTTGGATGGTGGGAGCGGCCACTGTGTGCTGGCGATGTGGTAGCATGGTTGTTGATGCTTCATCATCATCACTCAGAAAGTTCTGCACTTCATTCTTCCATATGTACGGTGTACGATCCTCCAAATTATCATCCTCTGCGGGTTGTTGTCCCGGACTTTATATGATTGATCCTCATATGCCCGATCACGGTAATGACTCAAAAACCTCAAGTTGTAATGCACATAAACCGAAGCTTTCAACTCGATTTTCATTCGAAGCCTCTTTCTTTTCACATTATGTCATGCAAGTTGTAGGTGCTCCAACACCTCTACTTGCAAAAGAAGTATTCACAACTTGTGAGAGAACTTTTTTTGCCAACTTTGTAAACAAAAAGTCCCATGCCATACCATATGCTTCCCACCATATGAGAGCATCAAATCACATCTATGTCTTCCATTGCATGGAAAGAACCAAAGTTACCGATCAGGCGGAAGTATCCGCCTAATTCAGCGCAATGCTAGCACACTCTCCTCCTGTCTCAAAGACCAACTTGTCTAATGCCTTCATGTACCCCTCTTGTACCTCTAGATGCTGCTGTGATGTTTGATCCTAACCCCACCTCCAGTGCGGAGGTTGGCCCAGCAAGATGTAGAGTAGTATTTTATTTTCATCGCATAGGATATATGCCAAGGCATGTAGTGGAAATCATTGAGTTTATTCCTCCTTGCACACACACGGTTGTAAATCATTGCATACAAGTTGGGATCATTATCCTTAACAACATCATTTTGTGCCACGACATGCCATCCATCTGCTCATAAACACTCCCCAATCACTAGTTTATACGTATGCAGAAAAACGAATCATGCGATAAATGGGCTTGGTGAAATTCAAAATTTCCCTCACCGTGCCCAAAACAAAGGGTCAGGGCGGTCTCCTCCACATGCTCAAGCCTTGCTGTGTCAACTATTGCAGCCCTGCCCTATCCTTTAATACACGCAGGTGTGGGCTTGATACCACTTGTTGCCAATGACTCTCTTACCTTCAAAAAGGTGCACAAAGGTGATGGTAATAGCTAGCAAATCTAGTCTTTGCTATCTTCAACAACTCCATTTTAGATTTGGAGTGAGTACGGAAGGAAAAGCCCATGGAGTATTGCTATGATTTGTAATACATCTTATCATTTTTTTACCTCTCTTATACAAATCACCAAGCCATTTTGAATTGAGGTTGTTTGTTTTTAATGATATCATGCATCAAAAAGGTTCATTGTGTGAACCAAACACCCGGACCAAAACATATGTTGGGGTATTTATCCTCAATAATTGCTCACTGTTGCCCTTACTGATTAGTAGCATTGTGATCGGGTGATGACTTGGATGACATTGTATGGCCCAATACTTTCAATTGTTTTAATTAATGGTTTTGCAATGTTAATGTCGGTCTTGAATTTGTCTAAATAATCATATCTTTGAAAGGAATATTGCACCACTAGCAGAGCACGACGAACACTTATCAATGGCTTTCCTTTACATTGGTCCATCCATCAAATACAATGGACACCCCATGCGATTCAAGAATTTGTCATTCTAGCCAAAGAATTGTTTTATTTTAGCTTTTTCATGATCAAGTCCACGATTCTGGCCTTGTCATACCCGGGGCTCTTGTATCCTTTGGGGACATCATTAATGGCCAGAAACCATTTCATGCCAATAAGGTGGCGAAGAACATTGAATGGCACCCACATGCATATAGAAACCGGAAAATTTTTTGAATCCACATCATTCCTACACCCTTTGTCAAGGAATTCGGATATGGTTCTACGCCTTAAGAGATGTTTGGTCAGTGCCTCCATATCCCTTTGCCATGGGTGAAGTTGATGAATTTCTTTGTCCATGATGTGATGGACCCGATGAATATAAGAATCAATGAAACCCCTAGATATTTTAGATCTACGTAGGCGACCTCCTCTTCCTTTCTATATTTCTCTCTCTCTCTGTTCTTTGGCACCACTTACACAAATTTTGATTCCTAGATTTTTGTCTCCATTCCCTGGCATTTTCCCACAAAGGTGCCTTACGCACAAGTGTATGAACTTTGTGTATTCTTTATTGCAATGGGGGCAAAGAAATTTGGTGGTTCCACCACCTTTCCCTCCTTCTTGCCTTTGAACATATTTCCACAAAGGTGTTTGACTTTGGTCTTGTCTAGTTGGGGTCTACGTGGCCTCATGTTCTCCTCTCCTTCCTCTGGCATACTCCCTCCTCCTCTTCGGGATTTTCATCAAATCCACTATAACCCACTTCTTCATCCTCCTCTTCTCTAATGGGCCTCTTTCTTCTACTCTCCAACACCATTATTACAGAGAACCAGCTTTGCTCCTAGCCATATAGCCATGATGTTTCAAGTTTCTAGCCTACAAAAAAAATGGAGGAATGTGAAATGGGAATAGGAAATGCAACATAGGAAAAATAACAATTTAATTTTTCACTTTTCAACACACTAAAATGCAACATTGATCAAGTTTCATTTTTTGAACAACTTAAAAATGATTCCTAGAAAATAAAAAACTAGATTAGAAGTTCTACCTCTTTGTCGACTCGACTCCTTCAATCCTCCTCTTGCAATCCTCCTCTTTCTCTCTTTAGGCTTGCTCCTTGCTTCTCTCCTTGGCACTTCCGCTCTCCAAACTCTCAAGCTCTCTTGCTCTCCAACTTGCTCGCCAACTCTCAAGCTCTTGCCTTCACTCTCAGAAAACTAAAACAATGAAAAAGCAGAGATGAAGAGGGTGGGCTTTTATTTACCCAACTCCCCCTCCCTTCCTCCCAAAAAATTCGGAAAATTTGTCGTCAATTCTTTTTTACACGTCGGGGAGCGTTTTTTGCGAGAGCGTTAGGGACGAACCACAGCAGCTCCTTCATTAAAAAAAGCATACTGAAAAAAAAGGGAGCATTTTTTCGGAGGGCTCGAAAGTGCGCTCCCAAAGAGCTCTGAACGGAGCACGTTTTGGGAGCGGGATTGAAAGGGTGGGGGAGGAGAAACTTCCCCCACAACCTTGCTCTATTCTATTAATACCCATTAATTATTTAATTTCCCTAAGTTTAGACTTAGGGTCTCCTTAAAATAATTAATTATTTTTAATAAAACATGAACGAGTGGAATTTCCGCAAAATGGTTTAAGGTTCTTTGGAATACTTATGTCCAAGCCTCCGTACAAATTTTGAGACTTGGAGCACTTTCCGATGCTAAAAAATCAACACTTCGTTGACACAAGACGATATGATCCTCTTTGTGATAAACAAAATTGTTAGGCGAGAATGGATCTTACCATCTCGTTATTAATCTCCTATGGAATCTTTTGATCCTTGGAAATTGGTAATGATTGTTATCATACGTTGGATTCGCAAACATTCCTTGGAAGTTGGAACATAAATACGATGTTTTCATTACGGAATGGTTCAAATATGTAAAAAGTGACTTAGTTATGCTGCTCTTGTGATTCGGATGTCGATAAGGAGTTCTTTTTATTTGGACTTCCCCTTATCAAGTGTGTAGCAATTTCTTGATTTACCTCGAGTGCGCCCATTGTTTTTGAGTTAGTTATTGAATCATGACTTGGAATTTCCATTGTTTGAATTGCAACCTCGGGTACGTCTTCACTTCAATTGGATTTGGATTTGTCTGAGCGTAAGATTAATAGGGTTTGTTTTTGTTCCCTTTTCTTTGACTTGCCTTGAAAAACTTCGATGCTTCTTTTGTGAAAAGTTCTTCTAATTTGTTTTTCAATGATTTCTTATCATGCTTAAGTTTCTAATTTGAGTAAGTAGACTTTGATTATGGTTTAATTCGTAAGAGTTCCTCATTTTCGAGTCAACTTTATTTTGGTATTCAAGCTTCTCATATTTTAAACACTTGATTTGTTCTAACTTCTAATAACCTTTGATTCAAGTCTTTTAAGTGTACTTTTTATTTTTCTATCTCGGATAGATTCTTGTTGAATTTCTTCTCTAAACATTCTTTTTCTTCTTCTAATTTCTACCTTGTATCTTTAGACTTTTTGACCTTCTCAAGTATTTTTTTTATTATGGTCTCTTAGACGCCAAATTTCTTCATTACTTTCTATTGATTCTTCATAAAATCGATCTTAAAGATCCTTATATTTCTTTTCCGATGTCTCATTTTTTTTATATAATTATGAAGATTCGAGACTTACTAGAACTTCTTTATAATAATTCCATTTGTATCTCAAATACCTTTTTCCTTTCTTTCTCTCTTTTATTTTTATTTCATTTTTCAGCTTTAATAATCTTTTTTTATTTCGTTTCTTTTATATCCACCTATCCACATTGGATATTGATGTGACTTTTACTTGGGCTCTTTTTCTTTTTCTTTTTTTTAATAAACTTTGTTATGAATAAAATATATATAAAAATAGTAAAAATAATATAAATAATAATAGACATAAACAATGATTAATGAACTAATAATTAGTAGTGAAGAGGCATGTCTCTATAGACATGACCGTTCATGAAAGGGTACCTACCTTGCTATATATATAGGACCCTCACCCTCATTTGTAATCATCTCCTTGTATTCAAATATTCTTATATAATATATTATCTATTCTATCATGGACATTTATATATTTCAGATCTTCTAAAGTAGTTTGTTTAGTATAAAACCTTGTTCGTTACATTGAGTATCGAGCATTCCTACGAGTATATGAATCTTGTTCGTTACGGGAGGCTAGCCTTCATAGAAAAAATTGTAGTGCTTAGGTAACGGCTAGCTAACAACTAGTTTGGTTACTCCTTAAGGAAAATATTTTAATAGTCGTCCACAAGTTGGAGACATAGTAATTTTTCTTAAGGTATTACAATATAATTTTTAATTCACCCACTAGTGGTTCGACTTGGACAAATCCCACAATTTAGTTCAGGATTCCCTTTGTTCATGGTCTAATGGTCAATAGTGAAAATAGTAAATGGTAGTAGCTCAACGTTCCACTTGGTCACCCTTGAAAAAATCAACTTGATCCCTTGGGGGAAAAAATCATCTTCTAATATTACTTTCTTGGTCCATTGCTCAACTAATTGTTCCACCAAGTCTCTAACCGCTGGTTAGACCCTCTAATCGTTAGTTGGCCAGATGACAAAAAGCTTGCTGTTCTACTATTATTTGTGTAGAAACTTGGAGAGATTATCACAGATTTGTGTTATTTTAAGCTGATTTGAAGAGATTAGTTGCAGATTTGAAGGTGACAGTGAAGTTGTTAAAGTTTGGAGCACTTTTTCCCAAGAAAATAAATTTAACCTTCAAACCCTTAGGGAGACTCTCTTTGGTTGACATGAACATACATGATTGAGAAGGTAATGTGATTGGTGATGGGACACTCCCTTTTGTTTATCTGGACACTTTGGATGTCATTTTGTCCAAGGGCATTTCTTGAGCTACAACATTGTCACTGAATAACATACTACCTTGTCCTGAGTATACCTGCATAGCAGCTAAATTCTCCTCCACCAGATAGCCTCACAACTTGCAATTGCTGTTGCATTGTAAGTCTTCCATTGTGAAAGAACCACATTGTTGCTTGTTACTCTGCCATGATGCTGCTGACTAAATATGTATTTGGAATGATACTGCCATTATCTTGCATTTCCCTCTCCTGGTGCAATTCTTAGGCTTGTGTAAATACCTATATTGTCATTTATCTAAGAATAATTTATCTATGTCTAGGCTGGATAGTTTGGATTTGGTCTACTGTTGCAGTAGGTTGTCAGCCTTCTGCAACTGTGTCCATTTGGTCTGCGGAGGCTTTCACATGGGCTTGTAAGCAAAATTCTATTTACTGTTAATATTAAGCATGTCCTGATTTGTTTTGTGACAATAACCTCAGTTTCAAAGCTATACAGGTGCAAGTGTTATTAGAAAATAAAAATACAGATCTGAACATGGCCATACAAATAGCAGCAGATGTCAACCATTACCTTATCTCACACTTCCGTCATAAATGATGTGAGAAGCTGATTTTACATTAGGATAATTTGATACCATCACAACCGTTCAGAAATTTATTATGAATAAATTAGGTGTGGTGTGATGTATTTCTAAACCTTTATTTGCAGTGCAGGTGCATCTCTTTGTGACAAGGAGGCTTGAGCTGCTTCTGGTTATTTCACTAACTTTATCCTGGTTACTTGATTGAACATGTGTAATGTCTTAGTTTATGCTATATGCACAGGAAAAATGTATGTCTTTACAAATTTATTACCGTTAGATGAATATCCATTAGATGATAAATGGTTCTTTTATTTTACCTTTTAAGTATCTATATTGTAGATGGATAAAAATTATTACTGCAACAAACCAATTATGAGTAATACATTGAACATTCTGATATAATTTTGGCTATTTTGAAAATCTAAGCCAAAAACCTTGCAAGAAAAGAGCAGCATATTTAAAAGACTCCCCACCACAGTGATGATTTGGAGATATCTACGAAATAGAGAGCATATCAATTTCTTGGCGTGGATGATGTACAACAGTAAAGTAAATAGTCAAACTTCATGAGCCATATCATTTTCATATGGTTCTAGGTCAACTACGTTGGGGGAAGACATTTTGGATATCACAACAGAGATTCAGCTATGGAGGAAAGATCCACTAAGGATTGCTGTCTAAATGTGGAACTCTGATCCTTACAATTAGCTTTGCTCTACTGTGATATGCATCTTATTGGATTGCTAATACTGATAACAATGACTGTCCAAATGAAGAAACTACCAAGTATAAATTTAAGTAGCTTTGATCTTTTGCATTGTCACCCTGAATCTGAAGGTAAAGTATTAATTGGTGTATTTTCAATATTTTCTGAGTAGCATTGTCCACCTATGGATTCTTGCATTTGTTTACCATATGATATGATAATGTACATGCATTTTTGATAAATAAAAGCTAGTAATAGTACAAAATATAATACACAATTGGGAAAGCCTGATGGTGTACCCCTCGTTTAAGTGTTTATGGCCTTTCTTTCTGATTTTCACTCATCCTTTTAGACTCTTCCTATGTTGAGTTTTTGTAGCTATGGTTGGATTTCATAATTAAAGGTTTCGTCTTTAAACATATATATATATGAAATGATAAATATAAATGTGGATTTCAAATTGGCTTTAAGAAATTAGAATATTTAAAGTTCAAAATTAAATTTATTTTCCCTCCAATAGATCAAGTCAGCCAGCCCCAAAGTACAAGTCAGCTCAATGAATAGACACACCAATTCGGGCTCTTTTGATCACTATGTAAAAGGTCATTTGATCCTCTCCTCTTGGCATAGTTTTGGATCATAAGATATCATCTGAGGGAAGCTGTGAGGCAGATCTGAGGCATGATCATGAAACAGGGCAGAAAAAGCTCAAGTTTGACTTCTGAAACTTTGCAGGGTGTGAGGAATCTTCTGTGATTTTTCTGGGAAACAATTCAAATTTCTGTGGAGAGTACAGAGGAGACCTAAATTTGGTCTAGTTGACTTGAGTTGATCAGCATGTGGGAGGCTGAACATATTCCTGTTTGACTAGGTTTGACCTGGATTTGGTTACTGGTCAGTTTCTGACTTTTATTTGACTGGAATGTTTAGATTGTATATCTTGTTGAATTGGACAATTTCTCTATGAAAGGTTTATTTAGGTTTTCCTAGTTGGGAGTTTCCCGGGATAAATTTTGTGTCTCTTGTTTGGCTGTCTACTTTATGATCTAGCTGGCTTTATTGTTTTATAATATCGATATTCATCTGTAGTTTCTTAATAATGAATGTGACACAACACAAATTAATGAAGTAATCATTGGAAGTAATTATTAGCCTAGAAAATCTTGAAAAATCAACATGGTATCAGAGTGAGGGTCAAGAGCAACTAAGTTTTGAAAAGTTTGACACGAAGAGGGTCATCCAACAGCTTGTCTATCTCCCTCAGAATGGAAGACAGAAGGAGCTTTGGATCATGAAAACATGGCTAATCTGCATGTTTGAATCTGCCTTGAGTTTTGTAACAATCATCCTTGTGAAAGGTGACAGAGTATCCTCCTAGGTCTTCACTATGAAGAAGAGCTGTCCAAAACATGTTGTTCTGTCTGAGGATCGAAGCTAGAAAATTGTGGCAGGGGGCGAAAGGCCTCAGGATTGAATTCAATTAAGGGCCGAAAGGCCTCAGTCTGGCTGCAGGTGGGCTGAAAGGCCTTAGGGTGACCTCGGGAAGGCCCAAAAAGGCCTCGATTGCAATAGCAAGAGAGGTGAAGACTCAGGGAGTGATAAAAGCCAAAAAGCCTCAGAGGAGGCCAAAGGAGTTTAGTATCTCAGTTAGTGGAAAAGGCCAACAAGCTTAAAATTGAAGGATTAAGAGACAGGTCCAGACATCTCAGATCTGTAGAAGATGCCAACAAAGTTATTTTCTATGTGAGGAGTATGCTAAAGTCACACAATTTAAAAGTCCTGGTAACATCATTTGATGCTTCCTTAAATTGTTGTATGTACCATTGCTTGATCAAAGTTCTTTTGGCACTTTTCCTATAAATTTCAACTAGCTTGTTCACTTGCCAACATTCAATAGCCTTTTCCACATTAAAATATTGTAAATAGAGGAATAAAATTACATAGGATTGTGAGAAGAGTTATAGGACCAAGGATAGGCCTGGCTGAAAGGTAGACAAGTTCCTCTGAGAAAGTGCATACATGGCCATTTCAAGTATCTCATACCAATTGAATATTGCTTTTTGCTTTGGTTGATGTATGAGTTCTCCTAAAGAATTCTATGGACGATATTTATGAAGCATTGTTGTTTTTGATGACATGATACTAGTCAACAAAGTGGCAAGATTACAAGCTGTGTAAGACAATATTGGATCATTATACATTTGTGAACTAGATGAAGCATTCTTTGAAGTTGACTGATAACATCACCTAAGATTATAGCAATCTGTCATATGAAGAGGCATAGGACTCCATAGCTTGAATTGTCCCATCCATATTGATTACGGAAGGAAAGTTAGACATGACAATTTAATGATATTATTTGTCCTAGGGTTTTTAAACCCTAAGTAAATCTTGATGGATATGATTAAAAAAATCCCACAGGGTTTGTGTAAGAGCCTAGAACTAGACCCAAAGCATTGAAAGTCAATGATTTCGCTGAAATAGAAGAAACCCTAGCTCAAGAAGAAAGGATAAACAACATATGATTGTGAGGATGAAGGTGAAGTAGGTTGCAAATGGATGTAGGAAGGCAAGGATCAAGAGGAAGTTCTCTGATCACAAAAGATAAGTACTTCATATCTCTCTTCCTTAATTATTCTTATTTTGCTATTTACTGCTTCTATCTTTATTCTTTTGTTGGGTTAACATTGTTTCTGCAATGACCTCCTCTTGAGGTTGCGGTACTTGTAAAAGGTTACTGGGCTCTCGACGGTCGATGTGTGGGAAGAATGGAGCAAAGCACAGCTGACAAGAGGATTCTCCTAGAGTGATTCATGTTCAAGAAGAAGAAATTGTACGTATCTATAATTGTACTTGATGACCGGAAAAGCCTGAGGTTTAGAGGAAGTAGGTATGCAACATGTTTTGAAAGATATCATTTTGCAGAATCCCTTGGAAAGTCAACGATGACTTCAAAGTGGATTGCAAGATCAAGCATTTGGTAGGTAAGCTGACATAGAGATGTACAAACGAAGTTCTCCCAAGAAGAGAGGACTATCGAAACGTTTGCTCACAGTTGTTACGTACACTTTTGTTAGAATTATTATTTTTGTTGCTTATATTATGGGTTACATCAAGTAGATGTGGAAGTCAAATTTCTCAATGGAGTAATTGAAGAAGAAGTGTGCATGGAAAACCCCTCTAGATCTTGAGGTACATGAGAGGAAATGTCATGTTTGTAGACTAAAGAAGGATTTATGTGGACCTTGGGCATGGTATTAATTGGTGTTGGATTTATTTGATGAGTCTTGGTGGATCTCGTTGTTATACGACTTATTTTTTATGAAAGCGAAGGACTCACATGTCGGAGGGTGGCGGTGACAGAAGATTTGTACGTGATAGAGGAGTAGTCAAGATAGGGAGAATTGACCTAATTTTTATGAAGGATCTTGGTGGATACATTACTTCTTGGGACTAGAAAGTGTGATAGAAGTTAGGTAAGATCTTCCTTCGTTCAAAAAGGAAGTATATTGTTATGAATCATGATTCTCCATAAATTTAAGATGATGGTGTTTGCAAGTCCATGGCCATTCCCATGATATCCAATCGATGAAGTTTAGTGGCAAAGGGAGCAAGTTGGATTGTCTCGGCGGAAATTTGTTTTGGCAGTAGAGGGATCACCGATCCAAGGTGACTGAAAGCAATTGTGTTGATGGATTCAAGTTGGTCAATTTATGGTTGAAGCAAGGCATGTGGCACATGTGTTGAAGTATCTACATGTAGTACGGTTGGATATGGATTGAGATATGTCTCGACTCATAAAATTGCAAGGATTCACGAGATTTGGATTGAATCGAGAATGCAAAGACGGGGAAAAAGTACTTAAGGATGATGATTCAACGATCTACTACGACAAGACGAGAAGTTGACAACACTATTGAAGCGAGTATATTGCAATTTGTTTGATGAGAGGTGATGCAATATTGCTTCTAAAGCTACTTGCCGCTACGGAAGCTAGTTGATTTCTTCTCCCATGCATCGAAACGAGCTCGAGACGACTCTCCATGCCTGTCTGTTGGACGGGAAGATCCTATCGTACAATGCAGTCAGGCTACCCACATGTTTCTTGTTGTGTTCTTCTTAGTAATATGTGGGATCACATGATCATGCGCTTCGCTTTCGCTTGAGCCTCCTCGTACTTCTTGGGAAGGAACAACATCGCTAGAACATCAAGCGTCCTCGAGGCATAATCCTTGATGGGATGTTCATCCAAAGCGCCGAGGATCTGGTCTTCTAGATGACAAAATTGGATGCTCCATCCAACCTATCGATCCTCGGTCAATCTCGGCCATCTCTCTTTCAGCGGATGTCGAGCAAGTTCCTTTTCTCCCTCTTTAAACTCTTGTCGACAAAACTCGGATCTAGATTTCTTTTAGAAACCTCTAAGGAACGAGGCTCTACTCTTTGAATCTCGATTTCCTTCACGGAAATCATGCATACCAAATGTCGAATCACCCCTCTCTTATCTCTCTTTGTTGTTGCTCGACTTCTTAGATCTAGACTTCTTGGCAAGAAATTTTTTGAGGAACGGATTCCCTCTACTTTTGCTTCTACCTCACTAGACATTGTTACGCACCAACGGAATCAACGTCCACGACAAATCGAGATAGAAATTATACGCACCTCAACCACGGCAACCAAAAAAAATGAGACTCAATAGCCTCTATCTTTGACCCGGCAATGTTGCGTTGCCTTGCGGCTATAGTGCCACCTAGCGAGGGCGCGCAAGGTACGTGGCTTAGTCCTTATTATTTGCGTCTCACCCTTCACCATCGCCTACGAGGAACGACAAACGAAATACACCAATGCGAGATATAGAAAATATAATAATGAACCGAATCCCAGATCATAGCATGGAACACCGAGCGAGCCATTTTATTAATCGAGAAAGTACACAGAAAGTACAATAAATCGAGCAAGTGCACCTATCCTTGCCCTGAGCAAGTGAGAGACCTCTCGACGGACAAATGGGTTTGCCTTAAGGGACGAGCGTCTAGGCGCTCACCTGGGCGAAAGATGGCTTCTTGTTGGTCTTTGGGCGGCCTGGCCTCCCCTGATAAACGCGTCTGCAGTGACGACCGCGGGGAAACCCTCCGGACAATAGATCGACCCGCGAAGGCTAGAAAACGGCCCGGTGAGCACCTCTCCCAGGTACGCTTCTCGGATCGGCGTCCTACAAGTGGATGCGCTCCCGAGAACACTCGAATCGTGAATCACAAGCCTCCAAGCAGTCCGTCCTTCTCTCCGTCTCGTCCTCCTGTCAGGAGATGCGCCACCAAACGCCCAGGATCTATGGATGCGACAATAACTCTCTTGGTCTACGACCTCTGAAATTTTGGATCAGTGTTAACCACTCGGAATCTGAACTAGATGCGCAATATTTCTTCGGATGCACGCTCTTCAAGGGCGGATCAGATGCCGAGCCACCGGATACGCAGCATACAAGACTAGATGCATACACATACGGGTTGAATCACCAGATCTATCCTTCCCAAATGGATCTAACAATAAGCCTTCGAGTACGTAGCCTTACCTTCGAAATGGACGGCGTCCTCACTCTAGGGCTGAACGGGCGTCCTTCGCACTCCCAAAATAGCGTTTTCTGCGCGATCTGAGCTGGCGTCCTCCTTGGACGAGGCGTCCTTCCTCTCTGAGATCGAGCGTCCTCTCCCCGGATGAGGCCGGCGTCCTTCTCCTTCAAGAATCGGCGTCCTTCCTTCTCTTGCTCTGCGCGACCCTGAGAGGCCCTTTCTCCTCCCAGTTATCGCCCGGCTTCTTCTTTGCTCTCTTTCTTTGAGCCCGAAGATGGAACTGAGGAAACAAACCTCACCCCTAGGCACTCGAAGTCCCCGAAAGCTAAGGTGAACGGAAAAAACACGAAGGCCAGACTCGAAGTCCCGAGGCTAAGGGTGAGATCTCACGGCCACGGAGACACTCGTGCACTAACGATCTTGCGGACGAGCTAAACAGGCGTGCGGCAGACGAAGTCCCGGCTATCAATAAGAATATCAAATCATGAATGATCAAAATGAGGTGAGAACCTCTCCTTTTATAATACCAATTCCCTCCAAAATTTAACTTCTCCCTTACTCTTCTCGACACAACGCGGTTTACCTTGGAGTCGGCCGATGCACTCCCCCATCATAATCACGTGGACCCCAGGCCCCCTCTTTAAGTTACAACGTTCATCTACTAGGAAAAAAGAACACTTTGCCTAAAAGTGAGATGACTAAAGTGAGGTGACCCCTCTTATTTCTCACTTTATTTATTATGTCTAGCTAAAGCGGCAAAATAAAGCAAAAATGAAATATTCCAATTAGCAAGGCTAATTGGGAATATTACGATCTCCGACAACGTTGCTTGTCCTCAAGCAGCGGAAGTGATAGATGCTTGTAGATGCTCGCTCTCAGTGGCATCCTCATCACGGCAAAATTACTTGTTCTCAGCAATCTTTGGAACAAGCCTACTCTCTAGTGATGCTCCTATTGCGTCTTTTAAATGTGCAGGTCCACGAAAACCTCTCCCATCTCTGCATCACCACGACATGAAGAGATATCTCAATGCAGGATCCCAAGCTGACACTCTCATGGTACCGGCCAATCAATAGTCCTCCCGGATCCCATCGCCACTTTGTGGCCAATAATCGTACAAGCCCCATGGCTCGGTGTTGCTCAACGCACTCTGCTTCCTGGTAAGAAGACCATGGCCATTCTTTCTGCCATCTATGCATTGTGTAAGTTGTCCCATCGTGTGCACCGGCTCATCATCTCTCCCATCAAGGCATGGAGTCGAAAATATAATAGGGAATATCTCCCTCCATGGATCCTCCATCCCCAAGCAATCCATCCGGACCAAATGAGCCACCTCCCCAACAAGCAACTCCCAAAAATCTCCTTCCACCTCAAGCTACGGTAATGAAGGTGGGCTACAGAAAATATGAACTTGCTTAAGCATCTGCCCTGTCTTGTCCCTTCTCTCCACTCCATAGCAGTATGGAAATCCTATCACATTCCCCAGAAGTACCAAAATCATTGCCCTCAAATGGCAAAGTAGAAAAACAATCCACCATAGAAGGTTCCTCCATTGATGAAGAACAAAATTTGGCCCAAAACAAACCATAGTGCGGTCTCATCACAGCCTCGAGAGAATCACATGGCAAGCGATGCTCTGAGATCCAACACATCTACTAATGGATAGCAAATGGGCCAGTGTCTCCCACTACAGATCCCACACTTGCCCATGGGCGTAAATATCAATCTCATGGCCCACATCAAAAGAGAACGCATACATAGTAGTGGTGGCCATGCCTCCTCCCATCTCCCCATTAGAACATGTGGTCTATAAATTGAAATTTTTCCCACTCATGGATACATCCGGCTCATGTCTCCCTCATAATCAAGCCTCTCATACAAATCGACCTCATATAAATAAAATGAAGACACTGATATTTGACAAAATAAATGCGAAGGTCTCACGTGGTGCAGAAGATAATCCTCCTTATGCTTGGAAACCCAAGTCAAGAAGAATAGGCCATAGATGTCTCTATCATCATTACTTCTTGTAAGTCACAACAAATATGAAGTGATCACGGGACCTATGGGTTATAGATCCACCCTCCTCTAATTGCCATACCTCCATAACTCTTCCTCCAAAGTGGCTGTGACGTATGGGCTGCACAAATGAGTTCTGTCCCGGTCTGAACCTCTTTGTTCTTTGACATGCTCCTTGTCAAAGACTCCTCTAATAATCTTGCAATAAATATGGAATACCTCCCAAGGTGGAAGTGCTTTAATCAAAGACCATGGAGATTGTGCCATCTCGCTTCTCCTGCTGACATCATACAAAGTGTGAGCAATCTGCCCTTGCTCTCTAAGGAACAACTGTGACTAAGACATTGGCTGCCTCTCCATACCTCCATCAAACAACTCATGTGATGAAGACACAATGGTATTATGAGTAACACATCAACACCATGCATCCATACTCTATCTTTGCTCAGCAGTGCAAGTATCCATCCATCTTTTCCCCATCCTCTCTCTTAGGAAAGTGTTTGTAGTGATGGCCAGCTCTTAGAAGTAACAATGTAACAAACCTCTATTTTCAGGTCATAGATCTGCAAGTAGCCTCCCAATCACTTACTCCCATCATCCCCATCCACTCATCCACCCCCTGCCTCCTTCTCCTCATCCTGGTACTCCTCCCATGAGAACTACCATCCTCCAAAATCAATTGATTTGCACCTTGTAGAATCTGAATTATAAACTTCTCAAAATCAGCACGAGACCACATCAAGAATCAAATAGGTGGTAAGGAAAAAACCTCCCATCATGATGTATGGCTCAAGGGATGTCCAACACAAGCATGAATGTTATCCATGCGAAGATGTCCTCATCTTCTATCTTGCTCTTGTGAGAAGAACCAATCATTGTGTTCCACCTTCATCCACTGCAGTACCAACTCAAAATCTCTCCATCCAATCTCAACATATGGATCTTGTACCACCTTCAACTACGATCGTCTCATCTTGCTTCTACCCAAGTCAACATATGAGATGCGACTAGGTGGCTCGCCTCACGATCTCAACGGGAAGAGATGATCCAACAATCTTGCTAGTCCCATCCATGCATGCACGAAGGGGACGGTGATCGATCTTTGATGTGCCCTGGGGTTGTGCTCATCGGGAATCCATTTGTTCCCCAATGTGGACCAACTTGAGCGATGAGCTTGGCGCAAGTTGCTCTCATGCCCTCCGGCCTCACAGTCACCGCAACAAAATGGTCTCATACCAACGCGGCCTTCTCCTTCAAAACTCGAAAGTGTCCGGCAGGTAATCTGGCATGCGTATGTCATCCAATATCTTCGTACTGCAGATTTACCTCATCGAGGTGGATATCTCGACACCTCACCCATCTGTTGGCCAATGTTGCTACCATCAGAAGACTCGGACACGGCTCGATCCAATTCACCTCCTTTGGATATGGCTCTACGGGGTAGGCTCTATCTCCTCCGATATCAGCGACACCCAGTCAAAGGCTCTAATGATGGGGAGTCTGTGTCACACTAGGTGTATCCTCGAACTCCACAATCTTGTGTCCTCATCCTCCAAGTGCGAGTAACGGTACAACTGGTTTTCCTCTCGAATACTCGGTCAGGACAGAAGAATGTGCTTGTCCACCGCTCTATTACGGCGCTGGATGACTTTGTCAAATGTCGGTAAATGGAATGCGCTCTTGCACGGTGACTATCACGGTGGGAGCCACGTCCCTTGTGTCGCTCTTGCTCTCAGTCTTGCCGCCACATACGAGGCTTGGATATATTGATTGAAGGAGAGCATCCATGAATTCTTGTCCCATGCTCATGATGTAAAAATAGCGCATGTTGAGGAAATTTGGACCCCATCTCTTGGTCTTGATTGGTTCCTCTTCTATCCCCAGGAAAAGTAGGCATGGTGAGTGTCCATGGAATGGGCAACCTGCTTGTCCCATGATGGGAATAGCATGCGGTATGCAACTAGGCCGTTCCCGATCCTTCCCTTACACAGAAAGGCCCTAAGAGAGCTCTTTCGTCCCATCTACCCAACCTTCTTGGTTACCTCTGCATGAATGCATCATCTTTGCCATCCATCTTCTCGGTCAACTTCTCAATCCTTTCCAACATGGCCTCCATTGGTTCGTCGATCGTGTCCCTAAATCTCCTCTTATCCACATCACCTTATGCATCGGCTCAACCTACTTATGTGTCTCTGGGGCTCCTCGGCCACCCGTGCTGCAAAACCATGCGTGGCTTAACTTCAGCCTCCGATTTATCTGCGAAAACTATTCGAAAAATTCCGAGAATTTGGAAAGTGATCCTGCTTAAAACCCGGAAAAAACCCGGCAATTTTCTAATTCCAAAATTCAAAATTTCGGCCTTTTCATTTTTGACCCCGCTTTTTCAAGCTGCGTTTACGGAATTGCAAGCTGCTATTGCTCTGTATGATTTCTTCTCGGATGTGCGGTCTGGTAGAGCAGGTACGATACCAACAGCCTCTGAGGAACAACCGATGTCTGCGCAATGCACGTGCGGATATAGAAAATATAATAATGAACAGGATCTTGAATCATAGCATGGAACACCGAGACGAGCCATTTTATTAATCGGAAAGTACAGAAGTACAATAAATCGAGCAAGTGCCTATCCTTGCCTAGGCAAGTGGAGACCCTCTCCGCACGGACAAATACATGACAAGAATGACGTCTGACTGCTCACCTGGGCGAAAGATGAAGCTGCCCAGTGCGGTAGCAGCTAGGCCTCTGTCGCCAACGTGTCTGCACTAGTGACGAGCGGGGGCCCTCCGGACAATAGATCGACCCACTGAAGGCTAAACGCGGCTGATGAGCACACTCTCCCAAATCTGCTTCTCGAATCGGCGTCCTACCAAGTGGATACGCGGAGAACACTCGGATCGACGGATGCGGAAGCCTCCAAACCGGATACGCGTCCTTCTCTCCACCCGATCGTCCTCCCTGTCGAATCTATACTGACGCGGATCCTGCGGTCCAGCAATATCTCCTTGAATCTACGACCTCGGTGGATCTGATATTGTATCAGATACGAACAAGATACGCAATATTTCTTCGGATACGCAACTCTTCAAGAAATTTGGATCTAGTGCAAAACCACCCGGATACGCAACATACAAGACTAGATCTGCCTTACACTCTGAGACTAGATACGCAAGATCTATCCTTCCCAAAGAAGTGGATCCTAACAATAAGCCTTCGGATCACCGTAACCTGCAACCAGGAAAATGGACGGTCTCCTCTGAGGCAAACAGGCGTCCTTCGCACTCCCAAAATCGCTCTGCCAATCTGAGCATTTGCGTCCTCGCGGGCCGGCGTCCTTCCTCTCTGTGAGGATCGGCGTCCTCTCTCCGGATAGAGCCGGCGTCCTTCTCCTTCAAGAATCGAGCGTCCTTCCTCTCCCCTTTCTGCGCGGCCACAAGAGGGCTTTCTCCTCCCCGGATATGCTTGAGCTGCTATTTTGCTCTGCTTTGGGCCCCGAAAGATGGAACTCGGAGAAACAGAGCTTCACTGGGCGAACTCGAAGTACGGCCCCTGAGGTGAAACCGAGAAAAACCTTACCGAGAGCGGTACTCGAAGTCCCAGAAATTAAGAGTGGATACAAGCAGAACTCCATTTCAGCAGTCTTCCATGACAGAGCTAAACAACCAGAGCGTCTTTGACGAAGACAAAGTCAGTATATGAAATATCAAATCATGAATAGTCAAAATGAGGTGAGAACCTCTCCTTTTATAATGTCCCTCAAAATTGCTTTGCTCCCTTACTCTTCTGCGACCTGCCTTGAGTTTACCTTGGGTCGGCTGATGCCTCCCCATCATAATCACGTGGACCCCCCAGGCCCCTCTTTAAGTTACAACGTTCATCTCTTGGGAAAAGAACACTTTATTTATAAAGTGAGATGACTAAGTAAGTGAACCTCTTATTTCACTTTATTTATTATGTCTGGCTAAAGCGGCAAAATGTAATATCCCCAAATGGGGGCTAACGATATATCAACGAGAAATACTAATACGGATATAGGCCGGAACCGGATCAACTGAATCATGACACATATAACACCAAAATGCGAGCCATTTTATTAATCGAAAGTACATAGAGTACAATAAATAGATAGTGCGCCTATCACACGCCTAGGCGAGTGGAGACCCTCTCAACGGAAAAGTGGGCACCCAAAACAAGGACGGCGTCACGGATGCTCTGCAAGTTTGAAGATGAGCTATGGTAAGTGGAAGTCACCAAACCCTCTCAATGACGCGCTGTCTGCCCGATGTGAGCGCGAGACGCAGATAAAGCACCAAGCCCTCAACTCTCCGGACGGATAGGCTTTGCTACGGGATCTGGAAAGCCTTGCCTTCAGCACTCCTCACAATGATGCGCTCCTCGGATGCGTCCCACACGATGGATGCGAGCCTCCTATCACAAGCTGCGTCCTCCCTTTACGTGCGTCCTCCAAAACCCAATCGCTGCCAATCCTTAGATCTATGCTAGATGCGGGACTATCTCCTCGGATCTACGGCTTCTGGGGCTAGATACGGTGTTTCCCTTCGGATACGGACTAGATGCGGTCAATATCTCCTCGGATCTGTCCTCCTCAGGCGGATCTACGCAAAACCCTCGGATACGCAATATACAAGGCTGAATGCAAACATACGGACTAGATGCCGCCAGATCTGTCTTTCACAAGCTAGATACGACAGAAACCTTCGGATACGCAATATACGAGGCTAGATGCGGCATACGGGACTAGATGCGGCAGGTCTGCTCTCTGCCAAGCAAGATGCGACAAAATATAGGAATCGCCCTCTCCGGCGGTGGGCGTCCTCACTGCGGGCTTGATCGGCGTCCTTCTTGCCCCTCGAACGGCGTTTTCTCTGCCCGATGCAGAGCTGGTCTCCAGACGACGTCCTACCTCTCTGCCGGGGCGGCGTCCTCTTCGGATAAAACGGCGTCCTTCTCTTCAAAGATTCGGCGTCCTCCTTCTCTTGCTGCGCGACCATGAAGGCCTCCTCCTCCTCGGATGTGCTTCGAGGAAATGCGCTGGCCTTTGCTCTTTGAAAAACCTTACTAGGCGGGCACTGCGAGAGTCCCCAGGAAGCTGAAGGGTGAAACCGAGCACGGGGGCGAGGCACTCGGGGTCCCCGAGGCTAAGGGTGAGATCTCCCGGCCGGAGAGACACTCGGCACTAGCGATCTTTGGCCAGGCTAAGCCAGGGCGTCTTTGAAGCGGACAAAGTCTAGCTATCAATAAGAATAGCAAAATCATGGATGATCAAAAAATGAGGTGAGAACCTCTCCTTTTATAATGCCAAATTCCCTCCAAAAAATTCCTTGCTCTCACTCTTCTAGAGCACACGGTTGCAGGTCGGCCGATGCCTCCCCCATCATAATCACGTGGACCCCCGAGGCCCCCTCTTTAAGTTACAACGTTCATCTACTTAGGAAAAGAACACTTTATTATAAAGTGAGGTGACTTTAAAGTAAGGGTGACCCCTCTTATTTCTCACTTTATTTATTATTTCTAGCCAAAGCGGCAAAAAATAAAGCAAAAATGCAATATTCAGTGCATGAGGCTAATTAGAATATTCTGATCTCCGACAAAACGTTGCTTGTCCTCGAAATATATTTGAAGTGATGGATGCGCAGCAAGTACGCTCGCTCTCCCAAGTGGCATCCTCATCCCAAGTAAAAAAATTGCTTGTTCTCAAGCAATGCTTGAACAAGCCTACTCTTGCGTGATGCTCTTCTTGGAAATCTTTACCAAAATGTGCACGGGTCCCCACTTTGAAACCTCTCTTGTCTCATCTACGACATGAAGGGATATCTCGGTACCGAGGATCTAAGCCTCTCATGGTACCGGCCAATCAATAGTCCTCCGGATCCCATCGCCACGCGGCCAATAATCGTACAAGCCCCATAGCTCGGAAGCCTCCTCTAACTATAGTGAAAGACCATAATGTGTTTTACTCTGCATACTAGTACATGTAAGTTGTCCCGCTCATTGTGCACCGGCCTCATCATCTCTCTCCCCATCAAGAGCATGGAGTCGAAAATATAATGAGAATATCTCCCTCCTGTGGATCCTCCATCTCCAAGCAATCATCCGGACCAAATGAGCCACCTCCCAGCAGCCCAACTCCCAAAAATCTCCTTCTCAAGCTGCAGTAATGAAGGTGGAGGTGAAAATATGAACTTGGCAAGCATCATAGCTTACCTCATCTTTGTCCTTCTCTCCACTCATGGAAAGTGTGAGAGTCTGCTCTTTGATCCTAAATTTGCCAAATCGTACTCCGATGGCAAAGTGAAAAACAATCCACCATAGAAGGTTCCTCCATCTCGATGAAGAACAAGTGGCCCAAACAGCAGAAATACTGAAGAATATGACATGGTTGGCATCTTGGATCACCCTAATGAGATGTTTCTTGAAGGTTCTGCAAAGATACATAGTGCAAACAATATCTCACAGGGATACAACAACGATTACTCATCCTTTGCAACCCTTACGGAAAATCACACTTGGCAAACAATGTACAAGATCCATCATATAATGGATAGTAAATGGGTAGATATGTCAACAACATAGGTCAAACACTTGCCCATGGTACATGCAATGGATGAATATGTATCTCATGGCCCACATCGAACGCATACATAGTAGTGGTGGCCATGCCTCCTCCCATGCTCCCATTAAGGCCATGTAGTACTGAAAGAAAATATAAAGGCACACATTCAACTCATGTGTCTCTCTCATAATCAAACCTCCATACAAATGCGACCATATCTTTGGAAGCCAGATGACACATGGATCCATAAATGAGTCCTCCATAGTGTTTTGGCATGTTATGAAGAAGAATGAACCATGTCTTGCAAAGATAATCCTCCTCATCATGAAACCCAAGTCAAGAAGAATGGCATAAGATATCTCTATCATCATTACCTCCTCTTTGTGCAACAAATATGAAGTGATCACCGGGACCTATGGGTTATAGATCCACCTTCATATCCACTATTGCGCATACTTCCTCCATAATATTCTGCTCCAAGGTAGACATGGCAACATGACTCATCTAAAATGAGTTCACATCCAAGTACAGACTCTTTGTTCTTTGACATGCTCTTGTCAAAGACTCTACTCTAATAATCTTTAAATACAATATACAGAATACCTCCCAGAGGCCGGAAGTGCTTCCCAATCAAAGACCATGGAGATTGTGCCATCTCCTTCTCACAACATCATACAAAGTGTGAGGCAAATCGCCCTTGCTCTCCTAGGAACAACCAACATAAGACGCATTGTGTGCCTCTCCATACCTCCATCAAACAACTCATGTGATGAGAGACCTAATGAATGATATGAGTAACACATCAACACCATGCATCCATACTCCATCTTTGCTCCATGATACAAGTATCCATCCCATCTTTTCCCCATCCTCCCTACCTCCGGAAAGAGTGTTTGCCAAGTGATGGCCAAACTCTTTCAAGAGTAACAGTATGACAAGCCTCTGCTTTGGTGTCATGAATCTGCCAAGCAACCTCCCTGAAGCTCCTTGCTCATCAGCCACATCCACTCAATACATTACAAGCGGACTCACACTCCTTCTCCTCTTCAAATACTCACTACCGGGGAGTTACCATCCTCCCCAAATCAAATTTCTGATTTTGCCCATGGGATCTTGGAATATAAACTCCTCGAGGATCAATGAGACCTAAGACTCCGGCAAGTTGGTGGGCAAAAACTGTCCTTGGTGTGTATAGCTCAAGGATGTGCTTCAACATGAGAGACGTTATCCATGCGAAGTGTCCCCATCTTCTTGCTCTGCAAACAAGAGAGGAACCAAATCTTTGTGTTCCATGGCAGCTCATAGAAGTACCAACTCAAAATCTCTCTCTCCATCGATCTCAACATATGGATGCGTACCCTATACAACTGCGATCGTCTCCTCGAACATCCAAAATCAACACATGAGATGCGACTGGGTGGCTGCTGCCTCTTTCTGCCAGCGGGGAAGAGATGACTCAACGACAACGCGAGTCCCATCCATGCATACACCGAAGGAGAATGATCCCCGGCCTTCCTGGCTGCCCTGCGGTTGCCATCGAGAATAGAGCCTTGTTCCCAATGTCGGACGGCAGCGCGGGCACCTTTCGTGCCTCTCCGCCGCCTCCGGCTCATGATGCCCCGCCAAGCAAAATGGTCTCCGTCTGTGGCTTCTTCTCCTCGAAGACTCGAAGAGGTACGTCCAGAAGCGGAGCAATCTGCTGGCATGCTGCGACCATCATCAGCATCTCGGCCACTGCCATTGCCTCGCCGAGGGTGGATACATCTCACGACACCTCACCCATCGACATTGTCTTTACACTGCCACCGGGAACTCGGGACACGGCCTCCGGTCATCACCCCTCCTTCTTGGATGGCTCTACGGGGCGGCTCCATCCTCCTAACCACTGCGATATCAGCCGACACCGGTCAGGAGACTCTAATGATGGGGAGTATCTGTGTCACACTGAGTGTATCCTCGAACTCCACGTCTGTGTGTCCTCATCCTCAGTGCGAAATTGTTCATTTAATGGTTTTCTCGTCCTAGACTGGCTGAAAAGAGGTATCCAACTTGTCCACCAAGCTCTTCTGAGCGCACGGATGACTGTCAAATGTCGGTAAATGGAATGCGCTTTCATTTGCACGGTGGCCCCCTATCCACGGGGTGGGAGCCACGTCCTTGTGTAGCTCCTGGCTCATAGATCTTGCGCCACATGCGAGCCCGGATATATTGATCGAAAGGAGAGCATCATGAATTCATCCCCATGCTCGCCAATCCGCAAACGGAGATGCATGTTGAGCTAGATTCATCTCTCCTGTGGATTCCGTTGGCCTCCTCACTTCCTCTGCAGGGAAAGTAGGCATGGTAGTTGTTGTGTATGGAATCGACCTTGCGTCCCCTCTGCCAGCCTTCTTGGTTAACTCCTTTTGCATGAATGCATTCATCTTTGCTTCCATCTTCTCGGTCAACTTCTCGGTCAACTTCGCAAACACGTCCTCCATTGGATCCCGTATTTTTGTCTCCCTAAATCTCCTCTTATCCACATCACACCTTATCAGCTCTTTCTATATGTCTACGAGCTCACTGAAGCCCTGCAGGCTGGCTATGGCTCCTCTGTGGCTTAACTTCGACCTCCAGGTTATCACGAAAACTATTGAGAAAAATTCGAGAATACGGAAAAGTGATCCTATTAAAAACCCCGAGAAAAACCCGGAAAACATTTTTTTCTAATTCCAAACTTTTAAATTTGACCTTTTTTATTTTAGCCCTTTTTCAACGCATTTACGGAATTGCAAGCTGCTATTGCTTTGTATTATCTCTTTCACGATGTTATAGACCACGGTACAGGCAGTCGCTACGTCTCGCATATCCCAAATAAGGGCTAACCGATAATAAACGAAATGCCATCTGAATATAAAGTGAGAACCGAATCCATTTGAATCATGACACATGTAACACCAAAATGCGAGCCATTTATTAATCGAAAGTACATAGAAAGTACAATAAGTAGGCAAGTACTATCCGCCCCAAGCGGTGGGGCTCTCCAACGAAAAATGGGCGCAACGGGGGCAGGCGTCTGGATATAAGCCCGAGGTCGGCTGTGGCCCGGGGGTAGGTACGCAAACCCTCTCAAATGGAAAACGCGCGCTCTGCCCGGTGACGAGCGCGAGGAAACGAATAAAGCACCAAGCCCTCAACTCTCCCGAACGGATGAGCGCTACGGGGATCACAGGCATTTCGCAAGCACTCCTCACAATGATACGCTCCCCCTCGGATCTGGCTCCCCGATGGATACGAAGCCTCCTATCACGAAGCTTGCGTCCTCCCTTTACGTCTGCCGTCCTCCATTGTCTATTTGCCAATCCCTTAGATGTATAGATGGAGTTATCTCCTCGGATCTCACGACTTCTGGGGCTAGATACGGTGTTTCCCCTTCGGATACGGACTAGATGCTGTCAATATCTCCTCGGATCATCCTCCTCGAGGGCGGATCTACGCAAACCTCCGGATCCTGCCTGACCCAAGCTCAGATCTGCAACAAGGACAGATCTGCTGCAAGATCTGTCTGCCAACCCAGATCGTGAGAAACAACCTTGATCTGCAATAAAGGCAGATCTGCTATTCTGGACTAGATCACCAGATCCTCCTTCACAAGCTAGATGCGACGAGAAACCTTCGGATACGCAGCCCTCGCCTCCAGAATGGACGGCGTCCCTCTGCGAGACGGTCCGGCGTCCTTCGCCCTCAAACGGCGTTTTCTCTCGCCGGTCTGAGCTGGCGTCCTCTTGGACGGCCGTCCTACCTCTCCCAAGGAGACGAGCGTCCTCTCTTCGGATAAACGGCGTCCTTCTCTTCAAAAGATTCGGCGTCCCTCCTTCTCTTGCTGCGCACGGCTTCCTGAGGGCTTTCCTCCTCCTCGGATGTGCTTCGAAATGCTGCTTTGCTTTGCTCTTTGAAAAACCTTACTAGGGCGGAGCACTCGAAGTCCCCAGAAGCTAAGGGTGAAACCGAGAAAAACCTTACCGGAGACGGAGCACTCGAAGTCCCCTAGGAGTAAAGAGGGTGAGATCTCACGGCCAGGAGACACTCGTACACTAAGCAGTCTTGACAGCTAATAACCGTCTTTAAACGGAGACAAAGTCTAGTATAAATGAAATAACAAAATCATGGATGATCAAAATGAGGTGAGAACCTCTCCTTTTATAATGCCAAATTCCCTCCAAAAAAATTTAAGCACTCCCTTACTCTTCTCTGACACCTGCAGTTTGCAGCAGGTCGACTGATACTATCCCCCCATCATAATCACGTGGACCCCCGAGCCCCCTCTTTAAGTTACAACGTTCATCTACTTAGGAAAAGAACACTTTATTATAAAGTTAGGTGACTGAAGTGGGAGTGACCCCTCTTATTTCTCACTTTATTTATTATTTCACAACCAAAGCAAAATAAAGCAAAAATGCAATATTCCAATTAGCAAGGCTAATTGGGAATACAAAATAAAACACAAAAATAAAATATTCCAATTAGCAAGGCTAATTGAAGATATTACACTTCCTCTTGCCTCTCTAGCACAGAGCGTAAATATACTAGGAATGACTTCTTTCCATAACAGGATTTTTTTTTCTTCTATTCTTTCGCAAATGGTTGTAGTCCTCCTTGATACGCAATTGCTTTGATACCATGTGAAAATTTTGAATCTAAACTAGAAATCTACCCGATTAGCGATTTGCATTTCCTAACTTTTGTTCTTCAATTAACAAGTTATTTACAAAATTATTTGGTAAATATTAATGCAATTACACGACGTACACCAATACATATGGATCAGAAATCTTGAAAAATAAGATGAGACAACCACACCAGGGACACTTGTTTTTATACTAAACACTCCCCAAAAAAAAACCCAATGCGGAAAACAGTGCAACAAATATGAGGGTTTATTATTAAGCGGTTACGAATACAACTAGGGTGTCCGTCGGCTCACCCCGGAAAATCGTGAGAAGTACCTCTATACGGATACGGATATTTTGGTTGATCAATGATGGAATGATCAAACCCCACGAGGGTGGTTGTGTTATTGCCAGTCTTTGCTGTGCCAACCAGCCCTCGCGCAACTGTGACACATGTCACCTCTGTCGAGAGGCTAGTCCACTCTCCTCGTAGCCTTCTCGGCACCGGAAAATCGATCTGTTGAATTGATGACGGAGTCTGCATCACGGAAACCCCGGCGTTGCCTCTTCGATGTTGCATCACCCCTCGGAGCTTTGCATTACCCTCCTAGGTGTTGTGTTGTCTCTGCTTGGTGTTGTTGCCTCTACCGCAATGTATTCTCGGCCCGTTGGGGTCCCATTGTGTTGCCCCTCTGCACTAGAAGCTCACTCTGAAATTCTCGGCAAACCACACCCCGAAATTTCAATTTGACTCCAAGTGTTGTTCTTCGTGTGTGTGTTCTCAAGCTGACCCTCAAGCCTTCCTTTATACTTTTCTTGTTGAGAGATCAACCGGTCGTGATCCAAATCTTTAATCAACGGCTAAGATTAAAACAAACTTGATCTTTGACACTTGAGGCTTCTCACCCACATTTACATTATTCCTTTAATTATTTTAGTTTCTAAGTTTTAACTTAGGCCATTAAAAATAATTAATTATTTGAATAACATACTCACAGACAAAATTTCAAATTTATGGGTCTTGGAGATCTCATGTGTCCAACCTCCCGAATTTGGAGCTAGAAGCATTCGATGCTACCCAAAAATCAACAACGGAAACTCCCGGCGTGAGATAAGGGGTCCATCTCGAGGCGAAATTTGCGGTGGAGTGAGAAAATTCTCACAAAAATCTCTCAATATTTTTCTTGAATTGAATTGCAGTGAAACATCTAAAATTTTTGTGCTCGGATTTAATTTGAAGAATAATAAGAAAACCCTCATTTGTTGCACGGTTTTCCCATGTTGGGTTTTTCTCGGGGACATTTGTCCAAAAATAAATGTGTTAATATTCTTGTGTAATGCTAAATTTCAGTTTCAAGTATTTTATTTTTCGCGGTAAATTTATTGTGAAAATTGCGATTTAGTTTTATTTGTTGTTTGTTGTAGCAAATAAGCTTGCATAGTTAAAGTTATAGTTTGAAGAATAATTTCGAGTTGTTGCAATAGATGAAATTTTCACATGGTATCGAGCACGGATGATCATACGAAGAGCTCCATGACAAAAGACAAAAGAGGTTTCGTTATTCAATGAGTGGTCGAAACCCTGAGAGCGTATGATCACTTTGCAAAAGGGCAGGAGTTACTTGAGAAGATGGACCCCTGCGAAACGCGGAAAAAATTCGATCTCTCCAAATCGAGTAGCTCCGAGCGAGAGGGACGACCCTGTGGTACCACGGAAACGGATCTCAGCCGGAGGACGCAATATTTTACGGCGGTTTACTAGAAAGCACAGTACGATGTAGAGAAGAAAGGGAATAACACACTAAATTCGTCGGCATGACCATGGACAAATTAACAATCGAGCTTCAATTTGTCTTCCGGGTAGGAGAGACGGGTGCTTGCTTGTGGAATCAACTTCAGGTGTACGGTATATAAATAATTGGAGCATCAACTCATATGGCCAGGGTTAGAAATATTTCTTTGCTACAAGGAGGAGATGGACTTCAGAATTACGCAGACGCGAGAAAAAATGTACTCCGGTAGGGAGAGGTACCATAGGGTACAGAGAGCAGAGCCAGCACTAGCGCTACAAATGTATTGCATGCTCTAGATTGGGTATAGACCTGATTTCAATATCCCAATTGCGGGGACAAGGGTATACTGTCCACTTCGTGGGGAAGAAAGTGTCAAACACTAAGCTAGAAGAAGGTAAAACAAGTGGAGCTTGAAGCAACAGATTGTACGGGTTGCAGATCAACTCTCAATGGCACTAATAGGCAATATCAGTGGCAGTGGAAGGAACCCAAAGTGAACTGAAGGGACCGGCCATGGTCCGACCATAACAAAAACTGACTCCAAAATAACACAGGGTTTGAGATGCCTACAAGAGCTCACATAGTTGTTTCATGGCCTTGACTTGCGACCTTGGGATTACAATTGTGTTCAACAATTTCGCAATGAATATAGATTACCTCTAAAAGAGGAGTAATGGGTTCCGTGAATGTTTTGGTGTTCCATGTCCATCATTATATTGTATTTTTCTTTATAAAGAATTCATTATCAGATATCTCCTAGATCTGTTGTACTGGTCTCCAAACCAAACTGAACCCGATAAATGCAATGACGTTAGAAAATTCTTTTGAACCTCCGGGATGCATCCATCAGGGCTGGAGGCTTCATCCCTTGGACTGTGGATGGGGGATCAGTTGGAGACATCCCCATGGAATTCCACTACTAAACAAGGATGCCTAGACCTCCAGCTATACCATGGGGATGTGCAGTTTGTCCCTTGAAGTGTCCAAGTAAAGAAAAGAAGAAGACATTGAAAAAAATTCAGTTTAGTTTCTTTATTTCTTACACTGTAGTTGTAGAGCCCCCATCCATCTATTTTTAAGCAGTTCACACCCTCCCAAAACCCAGAAAGGCATCCTAATGATAAAACTAGTGATTCGATTATGACAAACTGACCCTAAATCCATCCTTGTGCTTTTTTTATCATACATCTGATATGATTATACAAAATTTGATTACCATCTGCTGCTACTGTGATTGCTATGGATGCCATGATTTGGTCATTTTGATTACTAGTGACAAACAGCAACGTTGAACTAATTTCAAACTAAATGGATGTTGATTTGTCCAGATTTATGATCAGTATATAGTTGATTATTTGACGTTTGTTAATGTTTCTTTTCTACGTGTACAGGGTTCCACTATACTGTCCCTGTCCCAAACTTTGAAAATTAATTTTATTTATTTTGATATTTATCTATACTAGGTTATTCCAATCCTATATTGGTTCCAGATAATGGAAAAAATCACAGTTATTTCATATATTTTTTCATTTATAGCTCTTATTGTATGCTTACCATAATGTACTTAGTACACTTAGTGTTGAGTTATAATACCAAGTGTAATTAGAATTATTTTGAGAGTCTAGTCCTGTTGTTTCAAAGATATCATCTTCTTCCTCTTATCAAAACAACCAAAAATGTAGACACTTTCAGAGAACCACTGTTAAATAATTTCAATGAAACTTTCTATAAGCACATTTTATCAGCTATGGACTTTTCTATTCAGGAGATTTCTGTAGCATAATATTTGAAAAGAAAACCTGTGATATTTACTGGATATGATATAATGCACTCAATGAGATGCAATCTAAAGTTCTTTGAGTTTCTCAATTTCGAAATTATATTCAAGTTGGTTAATTAACTTTTTTTCCTTGGAATCATCCTAAATTAATCTTTAGTTGGAAGGTTACTTAAAGGCGATGATTTTTGAATTCAAGCAGGTGGACCAAGGAGTCAGTGTTGAGATTGTTCGGTCTGTTCTTTCAGAGAGGCGAATACACCATTCTTGGCTACTCTTTCTGTTGTGCAAAGTAAGTTATTTTCTGCACAATCAGAAGCACAGTGGAAATTCTTCTATCTGAATAAAAGGTTACTCTGGTTTACAATATAAATACTTCTTTTTATTTTTAACTAGTCAATATATTAGCTACCAAACCTATTCTGTCAGGTCAGACTCCCCTACATCGTGCAGGTTTGTGCTTATTGTGTACTGTAGAAACCTGTGCACACTCACAGCATCTTCTGATAAATATTTCTTCTCCCTTCAAAAAGTATTTGGATTTACCACCTTATATTTTTCTAACGTTTAATCTTAGGCAAACTTTGATCAATAGAAAATGATTTTAATAAAAATTAAAATCCAAATTGCATATTTTGTGTGTGTATTTTTGTTATGCTTACATATGCCACTTCCTGAGATCTTCCCAACATGTACCACAAACTCTGGTCTTATTTGTGTTGTGTATTCACGATTGCTTTGATGCCTTACTTTGTAGCTCGATGCATGTCAAAATTACACACATATACCATTGCAGATTCACAGTGACACAGAAAGAGAGAATTTTGATCTAAAAATATTATTCAAAGGTATGAGAGTTAGTACGTTGGCCTTGCATCCAAGGAGTGTACGTTACAAAGCCCCCAACACTTAATTATTAAGATGTGACATAATTAATGTTAAGTTAATATAAGTTAACTTTATAATGTGATTTCATCATGACTTTGGTCCATCTGCCTTAGTTTGATCTGCTGCCATTTAATGCTTGATTTTTAAAACTGAAATCAACTTGCAGAATAGAAAATAGCACAATGTAATGCCTTAATACCTCTACTTTCCCTGAAAATTTGAAAATTCCTTGATTACAATTACTGAAACTATTCTTCTAACTGATGCAATTTATTTGTCTTATGTTATTTAGTTAACGCTTGAAGGAAAATAACGAATATCTCACTGCAATCTTCACAAATAAAATACAACACGGAAAGTTAAATTAGGAGCGAGAAATAGATGCACACACAATAAAAATGACACCATATTTTTTGGAGTTAAAAGTCCCAAAAAAAACTGAAGAAGAACGGTGTGTGAGATGAGGGTTTATTTTATTACGCATCAATTTGGAAATTATTGCAAGCTGGATACCCAGCGGCAATCCTCGAGAAATAATTTGGCAAAATCAATTGGATAAATTTTCTCCCTTCTGCAAACAATTTGGCGTCCTTCTAAGTTCGGCCTCGAACCCTCTCACTCGCAACTCGCTTAAAATTTGGAATTCGCCTTGCCTAGCCTAGATAATTCACGCTTCATGCTAATCGACTCTAATTGAGTTGTCCAACCTCCCTCTACCTCTAGAAATGACTCGCTCTACCTTTTGGGTGATCTCTGAAAATGCGAAACGACTCTTGCATTTCCAAAGCATGACAAGAGCTAAAACAATGTTGTTGAATCAATTTATCATTGTTACGAAGTCTCCAATCACTCGCAGTACTCACAATTACGAATGCGATCTTCAACCAAATGGCCCGATTTGAATCTCGGCGAGTCAAATTCATATTATTGGCCAGAGTTTGACTCATGGTCAAATGAGTTGACTTGTGATTTCGGAGATTTGTAGAGGCTGTGATACTCGGATTCTTAGGTTAAAAATCTGCGGGGTTTTATTTTGTTGTTTTGCTTTCACTTCTTGTCGCCCTTGTGTGGACTTTGCTTTTATTTCTTCTTGTCGCTCGCCTATCTAAGAGACTCGTGGATCAAATGGCCTTATTGTATACTTACACATATTTGTGGCTACTCTCCAATGGTTGAGCAACGTTCTTTTCCTTTAAAAATATCATTTTGAATAAAAGAAACTAGTTGTGGTATGTTAAGAAGTTCTATATATCGTTTTGAATAAAAACGAATCGTTGCGAGAATGTTGGAACTTTACAAGGACCTATAATAATGAAACAATTCCTTAAATTCATTTGTCGTAAATCGAGTGTATAAGTGATGTACCAATGAGGATAACGCATTGCAATTCAAACTTAGCAATATAGAGAAGGCATGCTACGGCAACCCCAGAGTAAAATTTGTAAAGTCCGGTGTTTGTTGACAAAAACTTGATATCTTGTTTCATTTAGATCTTTTACCTATTTTGAATGTTTTCCAATACTAAATATATTTTATACTTGAAGTATACACATTGTCCTCATGATTTTGGACATCTATTGATATTATGCATTGTTTGGACATGGCTTTATTGAATATCAATGAAAAATGCTCTTTTTAAATATTTTATTTGTTTAAGTTCAATATATGTGTATATCTTTATTTATTGTATTCACTAATTTTTCCCAATCCCAAGTTAAACCTCTTATCTTTGCCCTCGCCGATTTATTACAATTAAGTCGGTAACATTGCAATTTATACAAGAACATAGTTAGAGAATGGCGGAGATGAGTGAATTAATCATTGAAATATTGTTTTATCATTACTCGATGGTAAAATCATAATACATTTTTTGCAAATAGGGCATCGAAGATCGAAATAAATTTTCAACTCTTTACTTTTATACAGAACCCAGAACCATCTTGACAAAAAGTAATTTTCCACATAGGGAGCACCCAGATAAACTCATCACTAAAAGTAAACATATTTTCCATTAAAAAAAAATTTAGTGCTCAACATATTATCCATTAAAGCGAGAACCAAACAAGTTTTACGGATACTTTATCTCTTGTATATACGATTAATTATAACATTTAAATCATATTTTAATGAAACCTTTGTTATTTGTTTTTATTGCGCTAATTGAAAGTTTCTTTACAACTAAAGTGAATATAATCCTAACGGTTGCATATATGTCAAAAGATGAATTTGGATTAAGATCCCAAAACCTTCAAGAGAGCTATTTAATTAGAATTCCCAATTAATTTAAATGGACTACTCAATATGTTGTTTCGCCTCAACATTTTTGTGAATGTCAATTTTTCTTGAAAATCTTTTATGCTTTTCTACATTTACGCCATTCGTTCTATTAGCACCAAATGGAATATGTCCACTTGTTAGAATTTTATATTGAAACATGATAGAATTCTTTAGTTTTGTGAATGGTTCACCTATAGTTAAATGCGTGGGAGATATATATGCCAATTGTAGTGACATTATTCATGTCCTTTACTTTTCCTTTATCTTGCCGGATAGAAAAATTTGTCGGAAAGCGATACTTTCAAGAAAGTTGTTGAAGCATATTCTCGCCCAACAAAAATTATTCGAGGAAAATCTATTGATCATGCCTTGCGAGGTAACATTCATTTCCATTCTAGTTGAACTTATCGTTTCCTTTTTCAAATTTGAAATATAAATGAGTGGTGAACAACTCTCTTAGGTGCTATAATTTTTTCTAGTATATTACAACACTTTTGGTTACTATACCTACTAGTAAAGAAATATAGCATAGAAGCTTTTCTATCTGAGATTATATGTGTCCTATATGTATGCACTAGAATGTATAAAATCATACAATTATCAATATGTTGTATAGATAACATGAAATCTATCTCTTAGAAAATAGGTACTCTTGTATATACAAAAATATTGTAAAAGAGGTAAATGCATAGGGCATGAGCATCCTTATTGGATGTAAACTCGTTGACGTGTTGTGTTGGATTTTTCACAACACCTTTGTAGTCTCTTGTAGGATATTGGAAAATCTCGCCTTCAGTCTTCTTATTCTTGGATCTCTTATTTTGTTGGGGAAAGGTTGGGTCTTGTTATGTGTTTTCCATTATATAGTTATGCATTCCACCTCTTCTTCTCTTGCATACGCTTAAAATTCCTTAGGAGTAATTCTATCTCTACATGAGAATTGCTTCCAAATGATTGTTAGGTTCTAAGAGATCATTTCGCAAGATCACTGACAATTCTATGGATTTTGATTTTCCTGCTGTTTTAAACAATAGTTTAGTGAGCTTATAATCTCTTTAAGATAAAATAATATAATTATATTAATATCGACGAATGACGCAAAAGTAGGTCAATGAAGTTGAGCAAGTATAATTAGTGTAAATACAATGTGGGAGTGTAAGCGCTCTAGAAATTATTAAAATAATATGAAGAAAAAACTACTAGGCATAACATCAAAACATATGTATAGATCGGGGTTGTGGGGGAGCGCCCCTGTTTACTCCCAGTCGCGCTCCACACGGGAGCGCATGGAAGAGTCTTGGGAGCGTGCTCCCACAATCGCTCGGAGTGTTTTCGGGAGCGCACTCCGAGGCTGCGCATCTCCCCTGGTTTCGGAGAGTGTTTCGAGGCATTTTTGAGAGAAAGTGTTTTCGGGAGCGTTTTAGGGAGGGAGCATTTAAGGGAGCGTTTTTTTTTAGGGAGGTGTCATTGTATCGATGGATGGAAAAATGTAAAAAGGAAAGCCATTGATAAGTGTTCTTGATGTGTACGTTAGTGGTACAATCTTCCTTTCATCATATGATTACTCGGATAAGTTCAAGGCAGCATCAACATTGCAAAATTGCTAGAAAGGCGGCACACACAAAAGACAATTTCCTAAACTGAAATTACTTGCTCTCCATTTGCTTAATCATCCATTTATTATAATTTTATTATTTAATTCTTATAATAAAATAAATAATTATTTAGTTGTATTAATATTTAGTTATTCTTAAGACAGGTAAATATTTAGTAATAAATATTATTATTTTTAAAGAATTTATAACATTTAAATTTCTTAATAAGTAGAAAAATAAATAATATTTGATTTAACATATTAATAAGTAATATTAATTATTAATAACACTATAATATGAAAAAAATTAATTAACTAAATAAGTTATAAAAAGTTTAATTAATTTAAGAAATAATTTATAATTATTATTAATAATTATTTTTAAATTAATTTAAGAAATAATTTATAATTATTATTAATAACTATTTTCTACAATTAATTATTAAAATTATATAAAAATCATTATTATAGACAAAAACATTATTACTTAATAAATTATGAATAATTTAATAAAGTATTAATATTTTTACTTTTTGTAAACCTCTTTTATTCTTTCTTGTAATATTTATTAATGGTTTGATCCCTCTTTCAAGCATTCTTCAAAATTAAATACGAAGATGGATCCCTATTTGGGATTCGAAATGTTGACAAATGTCTTTCAACATTGTGGATAATCCATAACATTCGTCTTTAAATGTATCATGTGATTTTCTCAATATGTAGTTAATGTTTATTAGCACACATCGTTTTTAAGATTTTTTAAGTCTTTGCTTCATCTAGATTTTTATGGTTGACAATTTGCACTTTATTTCATCAAAGACACGCCACGGAGGTTAGAAACTTTCATTTTCTTTTTTGGGTTACATCTTGGGAATTTATGTGAATATTTTATTGGATCATTATCTTTAAGTGGTTATGCGACATAAAGTGTCTTCTCTTCATTCATAACGTATTTACAGGCCCTTTAACATTTCTAGAGAAAGTATTATTCATTTACATATTTACAAATACCCTTTAACATTTCTGAAAATTACTCACATTTTTTTATTCACCTAGGAAAATAATGTCAGCAAGCATTAGAAGACCACCATTACCACGATACGCACTAAAGATTAGACATTTCACATGGCAAGAGGCCAACTTAATAGATCAAATAGATTTACTAATCTTTTCTAGTTTACGGTAGTTTTTAACTTTTTATAGCCCCATTTGAAACTTGACTCTCTCATATTTATTATGATATTTTTTTGTAAACAATATATGAAAATTTAAGTTTCAAGTTTGAAACTTTTGAAGTTGGCGGTGATAAGTTTATAACTCATTATGAATTATGAATATGATGCTTCATGAAATTTGAAAGTTGTTTCATTTTGTTTCATTTTATAACATTTCATTTCATGTTAAATATTCTTTCGTCGTAAATGTTACACTTAGCTTACAAGTACAACTATGGTGATCAATGAATCGATAATGATAAATGTTATATATTGAATTTTGAAAGCTTGAAACTTTAAGATTGATGAATCATGAGACTCAAGAGTCAATATGTTGTATGTTTCTAACTTCTAGATTAGAAACATAATCTTCTAGATAGAAGATTATAACTTCTACAAGATAATTGATGTTATATGGTTCAATCTTTTGTTTTTATGTTTTTTATGTCTAGTTCATCATTCTACATGTTTTTATTCGACATATATGCATCAAAATATAAAAAATATATAAAAACGCTCCACGAAATACTCGAGGACGAGGAGTTTCGAAAATGGGCGCTCTGCTCCCGCTCCCAGTAACCTTGGTAGTATAAAATATTCTGACAAAAGCATGTTGTTACAAAATCTTGAGTGAGTTTGGACAACTCAAGAACTTATTGAGAAAAGAGTAGAGAGAGATATCAAAGAATGAAGTCAGTGATGTCAAGATCTCTTGAAGTTGATGGTTGAGGGCAAAGGCATGAATAGAGAACCAACTCTTTGTAGGCGTGTTACCTCCCTAGGTAGGAGTGACCAATAGACCAACCTATTAGGTGCCTACCCCTAAAGCGAAGTGACTGCCCTTGGTCACCCACTGAGTGATAGGTATCATGTGTACAATGATGGAACGAGGAGGAAAAGACTTCATGGCCAAGTGTCATGGTCAAAGGACCAGTATTAGGGCTCCTCATCTGAGTGCATCATCTTGAGAAGAGGTAATCGTGGATGTATGAGTTACCAACTGGCCTTTGTTTTTAAACCCTTCTTGTCACCTTTGCATTTTATTTTCTTTGTATTACTTCTCGTAGCTCAAAGTTGAGCTTGCTTTGTATGATGTAAACGATGATTACCCCCTAAATGGTGAGGTGGCTCATTTCCCACCAAGGGTTGGGACATGCAAGGAGTTCCTTCTCATAATATGAAAGAGAAACATATTACTCGAAATTGGGTAATACTATAATGAATGAGTTGGGGTCATGCTAAGCTTTCCCACAGAAGTTAATGTGTATGTCACGTCACTCTTTGCATTTTGATCATTTTTTACTTTTGCTTGTGGCTTTGGTCTTTGCTGAAACTGCAATCTAGTAGATAGGCTAATGCTAGAGGAACAACAATTTGGGACAAAGGCCCATTGTCCTCGACCTATGTCGCCTCCTCTTCTACGGATTTTCATCAATGAAGAGAATCCCAATATCCCTTACTTGTGATAGATGTTCTTAGGATAGGTTCTAAGTGAAGGGCAAGGTGGTGTGAAAATTTCAAAACTGAAATCTATTGCGGCCAATTGGTATTAATTCTTCTAATTGATAAATTAATTGTCGGTTGTTAACTGCGACAACATCGAATTAAACACACTACAACCTTCACAAATAAAATTATGCGAGAAAAATAAATAGCGCTAGAAAGCTGATAAAAACTAGCACACACACACATAGAAATATGACACCATTATTTTTGGACAATTGTCCCTAGAAAAGACCAACTTTAGGCAAATTAACGACGGTGAGGGTTTTATTATTGCACCCAGTGAGAATGCGAATGTGATAATCCCGTTCAATCCGAAAATCCTTGAGTGAAAATACTAGAAAAAATCTAGTGAGGAATTTTCCTCACCCCACGGAGCAAATCCAAACCTTTGAAAATGCAGCTTCCCAAAACCCTCTACAAATTGCCCCGTCACCCTGCACGCCAGAATCTGCCTGACTCTAATGGTATGCTTTGGATCTCAATCGGGATTCAGCTTCTTCTGCCTGGCCCGACTGCGGAAACACTTCTCTGACCTGCGCAAAATTCTTCTACCTTCAAAACAACGAAAGAATTCCCCGAATTTAACGAAATCGAGCGCCTTTGGAAGCTGCACTACGCAATCCTACATATTTACTTGTGGCTCTTCTTGCCTCTCTGAAAATAGAGTCTTGGATCTAGAAATCTTCCTCCAACCTCCTTTGTCCCTCGCATTTCTGCTTTGATTTCTAGCTCTTCAGCAACTCTTGTTGTTCTCACAAATCCGATACGCGAGGAAATCGGAAACATTTGTGTATATTCTCAGTGCCCATCGACTTCTTCCTATAATCCTCTATTGGAGCACCAACAACCAATATCAAAAACTTAATCAAGGGAGCTAAGATCATCTTGGGAGTGATCAGGTAACCCAGGTTTCTAGAATATTCTCATGTTGACTTAATTAATTCTTATTAATTAACCATATTCCTACGATTTAGACTTAGGAAATATTTAAAAATTGGTTAATAATCATTAAGTCATTTCTTGTGGAATTTCCATAATCGATTTTTTGGGTTTGGAGATCTCATGTATTCTAGCCTCTCAGCAAATTATGTGGCTAGAACACATCGATGCTATAGCTCTTACTCCCTCTTCTTGAGGATTGTGTTCTCTCTAGTGTTGTATCTTGATGCAACACCCCTCTCTTGTATCTGCAACTATTTGTATCACCCCCATTTCACGATGTTGATCGCAAGTTCTGCTAACCCACCAAGTCTTGGGCAACGTTGATGTTGCATACGTATTCTTGCTAACACTGTGTCACTGCTTTGTAACTCTGCATACGCCTTTGCAGCTACCTCTCATATGTTGTTGCGCCACAATGCTAGCTGACAAGCATCCAGAAATCTTTGAATCAAGCTGTGTTTAGTATGATCCCCTCCACGTCCACCAGTCTTTGATTGCTACTAGCATCTACTGCCCATCCTTTGAACGATTTGTGCTATTATTGCCAACTCTTGCCCCGAACCACACCTTTGTTATCAACAACACCTGCCTTCACCTCGATGTCATTCTGTCTGCCTTCTCACTCACAATCTTATTTTCAGCGCCGTGTCCGTCCTACTCTTTTGAATATTGTAGGCCCATGTAGCAGTGTCGATCCACCAGGGTAGGATATCAAGGACCCTACCCAAAGCCCCAGCAGCTCTCTTGGACAACTCCGTCACCCCACCTCCTCCCAGAAGTATGGTTGCCATCATCGCAAAGTCTTCCTCTATCCTGAATGACTTATTGATCTTGGTTGATGCTTCGTGTTGGTCCTACTTCTCTTACATGTCAACTAACTTCCTGAGAGGATACCGTCTTGTAAATGTCGCTCACCACACACAAGCATGACTTTCGACGGAGTCCTTTTTCTTCTTCTTCTGCTCCTCTTGCATCTAACTAGGACCCTTGGATCACAGGGCCACATTCTCCTCCTCACACTTGATCCCTTATTTATTTATTTGTTGATGGTACTCTTCAGACCCTCCTCAACTCCTTCTGTTGTAGCTTGGACCGGATCCGGTCCACTTTGGCAAGGTATCTGTGCCAAAGATACTGCGGACAAATATTTGCAAGCCCTCTGAACCTTTATTCGGTGCAAATCGTACAAATACGTGGGTTAGGTACCTCCCCAACGGTAACTTGGTGATCTCGAACCTCTTAAATCCGAGTGAGAAAGGAATCTATACTTGTGCCCTTGTGGGTGACCTCGGCTTCTCCACTGCAGAAAAATCTTTCATTTGCTCGAAAAGAACTCTAAAATAGCTCGGAAAGAGCATCCCACATTTCCTTGGCCATTCCTTGTTTTCCATATGTGAGACGAGATGATCTTAGACACCATCCAAAATCATCCTCTTTTCCTTAGCCATTTCTCTTATGTACACCTTTTGTTGGTCGGGATCTTGGGAAGCGCGACATTTTGCATGGGTCTTCGAGGCCATGTTCATGCAGAAAGGAGGGACATCCTCGCCTTCCCGGATGACATAGTTAGCGGTCCCTCAACCTATCCTAATCTAAGCCTTGTTGTATCTTTGAAACTATTGAAAAACTCCACTCTTTCCTTCGCTAGAGTTGTTGCTACGCTACTCACACTCCTTAAGATGTGTGGATCTGCTAGCTACTACGCAATATACATGGAAAAATCGAACTTTTGAGACTTGAAGTTTACTGAAAGAAATTTCCCCTCGTGTGCTTTTCTCTTCCACCTAACAACGGTCGCAATTTGGAAAGCTGGCTGCAAAGCCCTGCGCATCAACCAAAAATCTACTCGGTAGAAAATGCGGAGTTGTTGTTGATCCTCAGTTGGCGAGAATCACTATTTTGGGCAAATCGACTTTTTCTTCAACTTTTGCAAGCGAAAAATTTAATCATTGCCAAAAGCAATTCGATCTTGCTTGTCAAGGTCTTTGGGCGACCTGCGAGAGCTACGTCCTACTGCTCTTTCGAACAACTAAATGTGAAAATTTATGAATCCTTATTACGAAGCCTCTTGTAGTATCTTGATTTACTTCTCCTACTTGTTTGGTTAATTAACAAGTTATTTTCCTGGAGTATTAATTAAAACATCATCATCTATTGCAACTTACACATACATACTAATCAAGAATTGAAGAATGACACATGACAGACGGTATTTTTTGGACAATCTTCGCGAAAAAACCCAATGCGGGAAAAGCTGATTACGGCCGGCCCTTGCGGGATTTTTTATTAAAGCGAATGTTTGAATACAATCAAGAACACCGATGATAGTTTTGCTATGAAGGAGTATAACGAGATGTACCTCTATCACTCAGAGACAAAAAATATGGTGGATTCGGTAAGTACTTAAAAATTGTGAAATTACCTACTCTGTTCTGCATCACCCCTTGATGGGTTGCTTCCTCCTTTGGAAAATGCGACAACGAGCCCTTTCTAGCCCACCCCAGAACCCCATTGGCCTCTCCACTTGCGTGGCTCCTACGTCACCCCTGCGGGCTCGGCCCAGCCCTTACTCACAGTCACAGCAAGCCTGCGTCACGCACCTCTTGCATTGCCTCTTCGTAGGCTTGGGCCCAGAGGCTGCCACCTCCTCTGAGTCTCTACATTGCCTCTTCCATGACCACAGTTGGGGCACCTACTACCTTCCTCTGGGTCTGCGTTGCACAGTACGAATACGCACTCTGCTGCCTTAGTATTATCGGTCTCATATACGAATAATCCCTCGTCGATGACCCCTCACCAACATTGCAAGCTCAAAAACGAAAATTCTCGGCAAACCACGCCCCACAATTTCGACTTAACTCAAGGTATACTGCAATTTGTGTGTTCTCCAACTAACCCCAAACCTTCCTTTAATACTTTTCTCAGACATTCAACGGTCGTGATCTAATCTCTAGTAAACGGATAAGGTTATAAAAGGATTGATACATCATAAAACATTCTCACCCACATGTTTTAAATTAATTTCCTTTAATTATTTAATTTCCCCAAGTTAGACTTAGGGTCTCCATTTGAAATAATTAATTATTGGAATAACTTTCACATCGGGTGGAATTTCTCCAAACAATTTATGGGTCTTGGGTATCTCATGTATCCTAGCCCCTCCTGAGATTTCAAAGCTAGAGCTTTGTCCAGATGCTACTAAGCTCAACACTCCCTCTTGGCAAGGAATGTGCTCTAGCAACACTTCACAAGCTGAAGCACATCACTCGATCCACGACATCGGTCCTAGCTATTATTGATGCTTGGCTTTCTTTAGCCCTTCATCCTTTGTGTTGTTGCTTTTTGACACTACGCCCATGACACTACCACGCCTTTGCCTCACTCCCAATACGCAACTCCCTCTCTCAATCATCATATTTACCTGCTTAACATACGCTAGCTGGCACACCCTTTTTACCCAGCTCGATTCAGCGAAAGTAAACAGCGAAGGACATCACCCAATAGTATTTGAACAGAGTCGGTCCCCGTTTGCATGTAGGCGATAGGCCGAAATTCCCGAGCTGACCTTCGTCTTTTTTTGGGATGCCAAGTTGCTTGAGGAAGTTTGATTTTTACGAGGGCAAAAAACTTAGTTCTTCCCGGTCGAGTGATTCCAAAGGCGAGAGGAAACAACTCTTGTTATTTCGTTGGGTAGATCTCTAAGTTTGGACACGGAGGTTTCTTGTGTGAGAACCAACGTCAAGTGGAAGAGAAAATCACACGCGACGGAGGAAGATTTCTCAAGGAACTTTGAGTTTCGAAGTTCGATTTTCCGGCCCAGTTAGCGATGGCGGGAGTGCGGATTTTCTCATTAGAAGGAAGTGTGAATAGCAATTTCAATAGTAAAAGCAAAGGGAAAAGGGATATTTCGGGGGGTTTATTTCTCTAGTTTTGAGTTTCCGATTTTGCGGCTCTACGAGAGATGGCCTTACGAGATTTCCGGAGGAGGTTGTGCGAGTTAGCAGAATGCAGGAGAATTTGTGCAACGAGATGCGACTTCCGGTTGTCGAGGAGCGGATGTTGGAGGAAGTGAGGATTGTCTAGTGTGAGTTGCAAAAGGAAGGGTCCTAGCGAGGACTAGGCTTGACAAGGGGAATAGTGGGGCACCAAATCCGGGAGGAGTATATGACTCCGGTGTTCCAAATGGGCGGTCCGGCCTTAATTGCCACAAGGAGAGTAGTCGGATTGGTTCTAGATTGTTACGGCGGGACCATCACCTTTGCTACGGGGCACGGTAATATAGTAGCCCGGGTTCGGTGTTGAGACGTAAGCTATCATTAGACAAGCGCAAATCTAGTTGCGATCCAATACAGGAGACGATTCTTGAGCTGAATGCCGGTGACAAAGGTAGTGTGAATTGTGATTGAAGTATGCGGGTGCAATTCCGGCCAAAAATATTCCCAACGCAAAACTACGTGAGTCCGGTTTCCGGTGTAGGAGGACGATGCGAGTTGCCGAGGCAATTTATAGGGAGATCGAGGCTCGGAGGAGCAACCCTATGGAAGCTAGTACTTCGGGATGCAGGGATTTAAGACTCATTATTGCGGTAGTTCTTGCGGCAGTGCGAAAAGCATTAGCGAGTATTAGTTGCGACAATAACCAGGTAGATCGGATTTTGTGATGTTCGTGAATACCTCCCGGGGGAGTGAGGTGGGGTGACTTGGTGTTGTAGCCCTAAAGAGGTAGAGATGTGCGAGGGATCCTTGAGAGTTACGACTCTTGGATCAATACCTAGCTACGAGGGCCCATGTGAAAAATCCTAAATACGGTTACTACTACGACAAATTTGAATTACTTCTCTATTAATTTCCTAGTTATTTCATTACGAGTGAAATACGAAGTAATTAACGACGACCTACACAAATAATGTTGCGGAATAAATCTAAGTCTTGAAACAAAGCTGAACAAAATACGATTAATACGGCTGACAGTTATTTTTGGACAAGTCTGAAAAAAACCGCTCGAGAAAATCGATGCGGCGGATCTCGAAAGTTTGTATTATTAGCCGACAAAATCTTGAAATCGCCTGGTGCCAATGTCTGGCTCACCTTCGGAGAAATCTAGACAACGGATGAAAATGTAGGTATACCTCACTCTGCAAATCCTCGGCCCGATGCGAAAAGCGGCGGGTGAAGCCCCTCTGCCTTTGCATGATTCCTACGCTTCTGGCCCACGCAAGCACCGCGTGAGCTCACAGAGCCCCATCCTCTCCTCTGCAAAAAAGATCAAGTTGATCGAAGAGACGGAGATTTGGCCACTCTGACACAACTGACTTCCCATTATCCCGAGTGATCACAAAAGGCAGCACGTCATACTGCGTGGTTCCCTTCCTGACTGCGTCACCCTCGAGGTGACTGTGACGCCTCTCTCTGCATCATTATTTAACACTCTCTTTGGCTTGTCGTCCTCCACGACATATTCTTGCATCTACCCCTCTGCGGAAATTGATCAACGAAATCAAAATCACTTAGCAAACCACCACTTACTATTGATTCGATCTTGATCAAAAACTGTGTCTCTCTCCTAGCTCCAAAATGCCAAATGCTCAATGTGCTCAGCCATGATTTCCATGGGCCCCTCACCCTCCTCATATTCTTCTATTATACACAGCAAGATTAAAAAACATAACCAAAGACTGAATTAACTTGGAAGGTGATCCATGACTTTATCTAGAAAGTTTCACCGCAACAGTTTAATTAATACCCTTTAATTAATCGGTTTCCTAAACTTAAACTTAGGAAAACATTAAAAAGCGATTAATTATTTTAATTAAACCATCTCTAAGTGGAATTTTTCCAAAACCATTTTACGGGTACTTGAACATGTAGCCTACATACAAAGTTACAAGACAGAGCACATCGATGCTACCATAAATCAATGACACATAGTATTTAGTAGCGGGGATGGATCAATGACGGGATTGATGCGGTGAGATGCAGTGACATGTCCGGTGGTGGTAGTCGGATGCGGGGAGCGCGATTAGCCAGAGTTCGTAGAAATGCATTTGGCACGGTTCGGATTCTTCGGTGGACAATGCGAGAGGCTAGTAGCGATTGGGGAACTACGAGTGATAGATGCATTATCTGCCCCGATCTCGTAGATTCAATATTTGGATGTTTTGTTGCGGATATTTACGTGCCATCGCAATGGAGTTACGGTGTAGATGCGGTGTTAGCGGCCGATTCTGCGGGGGTCGGTAACGACACGGATACAGCATGTCGGGTTGCAATAGTTGGTAGAGCAGCAATGACGTGACAAGAGATGATCTTTCGGGAACGGTGTTGCTACAAGGTGTGCGGTAACGTTAGAACATTTCCTCGCTAAGAGGAAGTGTTAGTTTTTGTAGCATTGGATTTGTTCTAGCCACGAAAATTTGTGGAGAGGCTAAAATACATGAGATCTCAAAACCAATCGTTTACGGGAAATTCGGCCTAGAAGTGTCTGATTAAATTATAACCATTTTTTAAATATTTCTAAGTCTAAATTTAGGGAATATGGTTAATTAATCAATATTCATTAGATAAGGCGAAATGGCCTAGAAACTCACACGGATCGATCAGAGATGATCCTAGCCATCAGTATGTTTAATCTTGGTAGATTTAGTGCTCCAATGAGAGGATTATAAGAGGAGTTCGATGTGGTGATGGAGAAATCACTTGGAGAGTTTGATTTCATTGGCAGATTGATTTCTGAAGTAGCGACGGTCGGTTGACGGAGAGAGAGTCGGAGAAATGGAAACGGTGAGAGAGGGGCAAAGACGATTGAAGTGGAAGGAGGCATTCCAAATCCGGTGGAGAGTGCATTTGCAAAGAGACAAAGGCAGGGAGTTGACGATGAAGCGTATGATGTCTGAGCAAAATCAATTTGCGAGAAGGGCTTTCGGTTCAAGGTCGAGAAGTTGTCGAGAGAGTCGAAGAAACATATTTCCAACCGACGAAGCGAACGACTTCATCGGAGATCGATCGAGCTGAACGTCGCCAACTACACGGACCGACTACAGGCTTGTGTGAGAGGTTGATGCGAAGGTATGAGGTTCGTATTTACCGAAGGCTAGCGGGTAAAGATTGCACAGTGGGGTGAGGAAATTCCTGCGATAGATTTTTGCCGGTATTTTTTCTCTGTAGGGGTGCCGGTATTTCGGCATCCGATTGTGCACAATTTTCTCAACTGTTTTGCATAATAATAAAACCTCGGGATTCTTTGCATTAGTTTTTCCCAAAGTTGGGTTTTCCAGACTTTTTGTCCAAACTAATTGTGTTAATTTTATGTGTGTGCTAGTTGTTATCACTCCACTAGATCTCTAAGGCTAGAGAAGAAATACTGCGGGGGTAACCACGGACCAATCTTTTAGCTTGGTAGCTAACCCTACCAAACAGGAAAGGAGACTCTCTCCACAAATCACGGCCAGAGGGCTAGATGAATTAGGGTTTTAGGCTAGGTATGAGTACGGGGGTTTGTTTGTTTGAATTGAGGTTGTTGGATGGGTGAATTAGGTCAAAGAGACTATGTCGAGAACTGATACGATTAAGGTCAGAGAATTCAATGGGGCAAGGTAGGTAGAAAACCCAACACTTTGGGAACAATGGCAGGTGGGATGGATCGGCCGAGTGAGGAGCTAGAAGAGAAAGGCCATGTGAATTCTTCCCCAAAGCTGAAGAAGATGGACAAACTAGAAGGTTTTGACGAGCATGGAAGATGTAATACCTTATCAACTTAAAAACCAACATATCATTAGAAATAAATGGATCATTAAACAAAACATTCATACATAATGAGACATAAGAAAAAATGAATACTGCATTCCATACCATAGGTATCCCAAAGAAATAAAATTTGCAACCTTTTCATTAATTTCTTGCAAAATGATTACTGCTAAGAGTCTTTGATCAATGCATCAACATCCAACAATGTCCAACCTACGAAAATGAGTCAAGAAGTACAAAATATAGACCTCAAACAACCTCTTCCAACCTCGGGAATTCGAATCTATGGGGCTTGATTCCACAAAAACTAAGCTAAATACCTAGAGTGTAGGAGGTCAAGTGACTCATCCCTAACTTAAGTGAATTGATTCATTACACCTCATCAAGACTTTTTACCTAATGTTTTACCTAGGTAACTAATAAACGTGATAATTACATTTACTTCCATTAATTACATAGGCTAAAAAACACTGATTTCTCAAGGTGAAAATCAAAATTGCAGAAGAAAACTCGAAAAAATCGAGACAATGGTCGGTGCGCGAGCTAGTGTCGAGGGTGCGCGGCGCCATCTTCAGAAATTGTAAGTTTTGAGGGTTCACGATGTCCAAATTGAGCTTAGGATAGCTCATTGGAAAGCATATCAAGTCATAGAAATTTGTGCTTGGTTTCCAAGTTGACTTTATTTGACCTCCCAAAAAGTGATTCTCCCAATATTTCTCTATACGCAACAAAGGTGAAAAAGGAGGCGGAGACTATGATTTTTTGAAGAGTTTTTTGCTACTACCAGTTTGACCACAAGGCTAGCAAAGTGTTTTTCTTGCATGTTTTCCTGATTTGAATCCAATGGTGGTCTTATTTTGACCAAAAGATGCCTTAAACAAGTGCGCGGCGCCTAGGGCATTCTTGTGACTAATAGTCCAAGCGTCACATATTTGTCAGGAATGCACAAAAAACTTCAAGAATTTACCAAAAATGTATCCGACTTATGAACCACTTTTTGGAGGCCTTCTCCAGTGCTCCCAGTGAGCTCATGATAGCTCTTTGGAAAGATCTTTCTCTTGGCTACACAATGGACCTATCAAGCACTAAAAATGATGAAGTATAGCCCCTCAAAAATCAATTCTCCCAAGACTAGTCAAAAGTGCGGAATGAGGGTGCAAAAATGCGATTGTGCTTTTACGGTCAGACAACTTTTGGAGAGCTTTCCTCAACTCCAATTGAGCTCATGATAGCTCATTGGAAAGCTCTCTCTCTGTCTAGTTATCATTTGACTTATCAAGCAAGTCATTTGGACAATACATTAGGGAGAAAAAGTTGATTTTCGCAAGGTCCTCCAAAAGTCACGATAACTCTCTTGTAGCAAGCTGTATTTTGACATTTCTCCAAAACCACTTGTACAGATGTAAAAACTAAAGGAGGTTTTCTTCGTGACCTATGATGGACAAAAATCTCACCTACAGTTTTGTAAAATGCATCACCATTTGGTCGAAACATGGTTGAAGAAAAGCTGACTACTATGTGTGGCAAATGATTTGTCCCTTGGAATGACTTCTTCAAACATGATGGAGACATGATGTTTGTGAGTTGGAATGGCCTCATACTTGTTGATATGACCTCCCTTATGCCTCCTCTGCTCGGATGTCTGATTCCATAGCAAACCTAGCTCGTGGGAGAGAAATTAGGGTTTCACCATAAATAAAGAAAGCAGGGGATTTGGAAATTTATAAGAATGAAGGGAAATAAATGGGATAGGGGCTAGTGCAGAAATATTTGGAGGTAGGGAGAGATGTTGAAGAAGGGGAAAGGAGTGGAATTTCAAGGATTGAGTGAGGGGAAGGGGTCCAAAGAAGATAAAACATAGGCCTAGTCTAGAAAAGTGTCAAATTGTAGCAATAGGCTAGGGCTTGTGGAAAAATGATGATTTTGAGGATAGGAGTGATGGGAAGTATTTAGGAAGGTATATTAAGGATAGGGGGAGGTGTAGAAACATAGGATACAAGTTTTGTTGATGATTTAACCATGGAAACCATGGAACCAAGAAAAATGCCCTCGATACCTTGGGAGAGAGAGCTAAGCTTTCCAAGCTTCTTGAGAGACAAATGTGGTAAACACAAAGCCACTTACTTGGAAATGATAGTTTGGAACACAAATTATTTGAAAGACCTTTGACTATTACTCCTTAAGATTAATTTGATGGCGAAATGACCAATTTTTCATGTTTGACCCTATGACCTAATGATGACACAAAATGGAAGAATGAAATTTGAATGATGACTTCCTGTGATGGCTTCATCAGGACTCTTTCAGCAATGAATGACTTGACCATGATGATTTCTATTGACCATGGAGGTGAAAGGAGTAGTAATGATCTTAATATTGGAATATCCTAATCGGTGACCAATTTTTTGCATGACCTAGTGGAATGACAAAAATTTCGATGGGACTCCTAAAATGATATGAAAAGAAGGGATTTTTGATCATTGATGGCGGATGAAAATGCGGCGGTAACATTGGCCTTACGGGGATGATAGATACGAAAGTGGTGTCGAAGAACCATAGAACTGCGGATTTTGCGGATCGGTGCCTTATCCATTGGGCCAATACGATCCAAAACTCAAACTAATAAACATGATTAAAGCTGATAACTCGAAAGAAAATACTGACTCAAGGCAAACTCAAATAAACGAAAAATTGACACTGTCTTGACTTACTAATCTTGTGGTGGCGTATATCAAGGACTTGAGGGCTTCAAATCCTTATGATAACCATGACTTCTTGAAGACATATGTACAATCATGTGAAGTGATCCTTCCAGTCTGTAGTCAATGAGATGGCTACTTATTGAAATTTTTCTCATTTTCCTCGGCGAGGGTAGAAAAAACAAAAACTAGGCCACGCCAAGTGTCCCTGCCCGAACATGTGCTTTTGGTCTATTGAAAGAAGAAAATACAGCTTCCCACTGCTAAACGTAGAAAATCGGTAAAGGATCTTAAAATTCTGAAATATTTACTTGTCTTGAGATTTAGCAAACACAAGCACACTCTTCATTACGATACGAAAGAACACTTGGTTGTTGATCCATAGGAGAGCACTGGGAAGTATGGCTTTTTGTTGTTTGAGTATTAGTGCATGTAAATTCCTCAAGCATGGGCAACTGCGATTCTATCTTTGGCATCTTGTCTCTCTCGGACTCATTCTCTTTCGATACTTATTCTAAATGATCTTTGAGCAGAAAACATTCTTGAAGATTGTTAAACATGACGACCTTATCCTCTTCATGAAAAGAAATAGTCCTTGTTAATTGATCTTCTTGTAGGGAATTATCATCACAAATTGGCTCATTCATAACTACTTCTGTATAGTTTCATCAATCTCTGACTGTATCATTTAAACTCATATTTTCATTTTCAGTGGAAGAAGTTTTACTAGCATGTACGACTGTCACGAACACACAAACTGCATTTAGCTTGGTACATGTGATTTTTGAGTGATCTATCTTATCTTCAATCGAAAGGAGAAGTGCTCTTTGTTTCTTTTAGGACGGCTAATGATTGTCTTGTCTTTCCCTCCTAAAAATTCACAAGGATGTTGAATATCTTCTTTAATCTCAAGAGAGGAAGCATATAAATTTTCATGAGAATGTTGATTTATTTCATGTGGTTTCATTTGACTATGAAGATGCAAAATTCTTTCATCTTCAAGCAAGGGGGAAGTTAACGTATCTTTAAAATATGATCTTGTGTATCAAAGTAGCTAGCTTCTTGATTGTTGTTGAAGGGAGAAATCATAGAAGGCTTCAATGATATCTTGTGTTCATACATTGATATCATCAATACGCTCAGGAATGTCTGACTAAAACCTTCACTATAATCACAATAGTTTTTGTAAGAGAGATAAAAAAGATTAGACTACATATTGTTTGGAGAACATCTTATGGAAATCTTTAAGGGAACATAAACTTCCTTGGTAACCCTTCATACCATACCCACAACTTTATCTTCAAGAGTAGCCATAAAAACCTTCATGAGACGATCTTTAGGAAACTCAACTCTCGGTCTACATACATGTACATGAAACTTTATAAATACGAGATCCAACATACGTCTTTCACTCTTCATCTTTGAATATGGGAAAATGTGTAAACCAATCAACATAAGGCATAGGATTTGGCGATCAAAGGATTTGAGATCGATCCATAGTAGCATACCTAAATTTTCTTTATGAGTAGAACTCATCTTTTTGACAACAATGAAGTCACCAAGAAGTCTATTCAAATTACCGAGTTCTTGAAAAGTGGAGTCGCCATGAAAATTGAACCTTTGGATTCCTCGACCTTTGGATTCGCCAATTGAATGATGCACAATCTTCTTGTGCTGATCGTTGTTTACGATCTAGCAATCATATTTGATATTCGTTCTTACCGGGAAGATTTATCTTTTCGCTTCCCCGGCAAGCGATGCTAGTACGTTGTTACTGCGCCAAATCTCTAAGGCGAAGAAATCCATGAGAGGTAACCACGGACCAATCTTTTAGCTTGGATGAATTAGGGTTTGGAGGTTAGGTATAATCTGGGGGATTTGTTTGTTTGAATTAACGAAGGCTTGTTGGATGGGTGAATTAGGAAAAAAGAGAGACAAGTCGGGGCAATTAGGATTGGGGTTAACGGCGAGATTCGATAGGGCAAGGTCGGTGAAAACCCAACACTTTGGGGTTTCTTGAGTGGGATGGATCGGGCAATTGAGGGCTAGAAAAGAGCAAGGCCAAACATGAGTCTTCTAGGCGAAGAAGATGGACAAACTATGAAGATTTTCCCAAAAAACAGGCATGCGAGATGTATTTTGCTTATCAACTTAAAAACCAACATATCATAGAAATATTAAATGGATCATGATACAAAACATTCATACATAATAGAGACATAAGAAAAAAATGCCAAATTTCCATACCACAATTATCCCAAAGAAATAGACCATAATCTTTTCATTAATTTCCTACCAAAATGATTACACTAGGGTCTTTGATCAATGCATCAACATCCAACAATGTCCAACCTCCCAAATACAGTCCAAAACGTACAAGATATAGACCTCAGGAAACAACCTCTCCAACCTCGGGAGTCGAATCACGGAGGAGCAATTCCACCAAGTGTGTTGAATACCTAGAATGTGAGAGGTCGATGACTCATCCCTAACTTAAGTGAGCGATTCCATTACACCTCATGAAGACTTTTTTACCTAATGTATTTACCATTTAGTTAACTAATAAACATGATAATTACATTTACTTCCATCAATTACATAGTAAAAACATGATTTCTCAAGGTGAAAATCAAAATTGCGGAAAACTCGGAAAAATCAAACAACGGTCAGTCTACAGCGCAGTGTCGAAGTGCGCAATGCCATCTTCAAGCTAAGTTTTGAGGGGGTTCCCAATGTCAAGGCGATCTCAAGATAGCTCATTGGAAAGGTTTATCCAATATACTTTCCAAATCTATGCTTGGTTTGCGAGTTGACTTGATTTGACCTCCCAAAAGTGATTCTCCCAATCTTTACTCCTCATGACACCAAAGTAAAAGGAGACGAACCATGATTTTTAAGGTTTTCTTTTCACACACGGTTAAACCACACAATGCTAGCAAAGTAGGTTTCTCTTGCATGTTTTCTGCTGTTATGAATCCAATGGTGGTCTTCTTTTGACCAAAAGATGCCTCTTGGGCAACTAGCACTGACAGTCCAAAAGCTGTCACATGATTGTCCAAGAATGCACAAAAACTTCAAATTTTGCAAAAATGTATCAAAACGTGGAAAGACAGTTTGGAGACCTTCTAGAGTGTCAGAATTGAGCTCATGATAGCTTGTTGGAAATATCCTCTCTTGGCACCACACAATGGAACTATCAAACAGAAAATGATGAAAGTATAGCTCCTCAAAAATCAATTCTCCCAAGGCGGTCAAAAAGTGCGGAATGAGGGTGCAAGAATGCACGGTGCGCTGGGGCAACTTTTGGATGTCTTCCTCAACTCCAAATTGAGCTCATGATAGCTCATTGGAAAGCTCTCTCATAATCTAGTTATCATTACATTTGACTTATCAGCAAGTCATTTGAACAATCCATCGGGGATAAGTTGATTTTCCCAAGGTTACTCGGAAATTAAACCCAACTCTCTTGTAGCAACTATATTTTTGACATTTCTCCAAAGAAAACCATAACACATTAGCAAAAGCCAGAGGAAATTTTCTTCCTTGACCTATGGTGGACAAAAACCTCTTTGAGTTTGTAAAATTCATCACCATTTGGTCAAAAACATAATTTGAAGAAAAACTAGCCCTATGTGTGGCAAATGATTTGTCCCTTGGAATGACTTCTTGAAACATGATTGAGACATGATGTTTGTGAGTTGGAATAGAAAAACCCTGCACTAATATAGTATCTATGCTTCCTATGCTCATATGTCTCTGATTCCATAGAAAACCCTAGCTCAATGGGAGAAGTGGGTTTAGTGTAGGCAAAACGGGGATTTTGGAAATTTATAAGAATGAAGGGAAATAAAGGGGATAAAGGCTTCTAAATTCTTAAGAAAATATTTGGAGGTAGGAGGATGTGTAGGAAGTAGGGGAAAGTGGAATTTCAAGGATTGAGTAGAGGGGGAGAGGGTCCAAAATGTTGGAAATGCGAGAGGGGGGTGAATCGGTATTTCTTTTCAATTGTTAATTTTACTAGTTAGATCATCTATATTTAGAACACAAAATGAACAATAAGAATAAATGCTTTTATTAATTTCTTCTTTACAATAAATCAGAAGTACAATATATGTAGGGCTCCAACCCTAGATGAAGACACCAATCTTCAATCTCCCCGGAGGGCTCCAACTTGTATTTGCCAAGCACCTTGGACTTCCAAGGCTCCAACCTTGTCAGTCCCAGGCCACCAGCCTCAAGGGCTCCAACCCTATACGAGTACGAGGGCTCCAACCTAGTCTCTTGAGGACTCCTATCCTCTAGGGCTCCAACCCCTATCTTCCAAGGCACCAACCTTGTCTCTATGAGGCTCCAACCTCCTACTTCATTTCGTCAAGATATATTTGGTTATACACAACTCCCAATGTCTTCTTCAACAAGCCACGACAATCTTGGCTTACTCTTGATTACTTAATCTACACATCCGTCATCAATGACAACCTTTTCTTCGTAGAAGGTGTCACATGCTCTTCATCATACCCAAACAATTTCTCCAAGTTACCTCATGATGGCTTCATCAATACTCCATCGTCTTCAACATTATCTCCGAGGGAATGCCTCTAAGTATAAGTATTTAACCATTTATTGATGTGTAGATAACACACAAATCTGAGTTCTGAAGTTACATAAGACTATTCCCTGATATTGCAGAAGTAACTATGCATAGGATAGCACAAATCTGTTGTAGGTGATCGAGCTCTGTATTATACTAGAATGAGCCAAATCTGCTGTAGGTCTGATCTCATAGCAACATGTGGTTAGATGAGGTCTGAATGGCTTGTCTGTTAATTCTGAGCCTCTTGCTTGTATATAACTGAGCCTTCACTGGACTGTTATTTTCAAACTGCAATCAAGTCTGAATTTCTATAATAGTTTGACTTGCACCACAAGGTACAATATCTAAGCCTGAGTCACAGAGCCTCTCTATTTTGCTCCAATCTGAGTCCACAGGTCGAGTTCTCTGGAAGTCCGAAAATCAGAGAAAATGTGCAGCAGTTCTGAGGGTCCTCACAGAAATTGCAGTGCAGTTTAGTGTGATCTTTAAGCCAAAAAAATTATTTCTGGCCTCTAAGTCTCCTCTCCTCGATGTTACTCCTCACTATATTAGCTCTGAATTTCTTGACCGAAAAATTGATCCTGGAAATGAAGTCGAGCTGTATATATAGTGTTTATGCAAAGCTGAACCGAACAGACACGTCCCTGTTTGGAGGCCGACTTGTGTCCTTGAGCATAGGTCGGCTCAATATCAGAAATATATATTTTTTAACTTGAAAATTGACCATCTCACAAACTATTTGGAGTTTTGGGGCGTGTAAGGAGCTCTCATTGGAAAGAGGAAAAAATCCTCTTTAGATGGACTATGTCACATGTTGAGTTGCCTAAGGTTGGAAAAATTATTTTTCTTTGTGACTGTCCTTAAATATTATACATGGAGTTTGGGACAAGCGTGGCTTCTTACGGCTATTTATCAATGTCATAGAGTCATAGAGTCATTATGTAGGAGTGCAGCATTCATGTGGCATCACATATCAACAATGTCATCATATATTAATGCAGCGATATGTCCTAGTGCAGCCTTTATTAATTTGTCAACAGCTCCAAAGCAGTTTCCAATCATATAAATGATCTCCAACCATGTTATCAAGGCTCCTCATCGAGTGCCATCATCAAGTGTGGTCATTTTTCAAGTGTATGACATCATCAAGTGTAGTCCTCCATATGTCATCAAGGGATGACGTCATCAAGTGTAGTCCTCCATATGTCCTTGAGGCTGCCAAATGCTTAATGGTACCAAGATCTGTATCATCAAACAAGGCCTATGATTGTACTTAACATAAAGTGTTTGTCATCTTGACATCATGTTGGTTCCGGGGGTTCTTCGTGACATCTTCATTGATGGTATCAACCAAAGAGTCATGGTATCATCATCGGAACCCGGAGCATCACAAGAATATGACATCTTGGCCAATTCAAATTGACATCAATGACAACAACCTTAGACCAACACAAAAGGGAAAAACACGGAGCCTAGTCTAGAAAAGTGTCAAATTGTGGCAGCAATAGGCTGAGGCTTATGGAAAAATGATGATTTTGAGGGATTGGAGTGATGGGAAGTATTTAGGAAGGTATACAGGATAGGGGAAGGTGCCAAAAGCATCGGGATATAAGTTTTGGTGATGATTTAACCATTGGAAGGAATGGAACCAAGAAAAATGCCCTCAAAACCCTAGGAGAGGGAAATGAGCTTTCCAAGCACAAACAGAGATAAAATATGGTAAACACAAAGCCACTTACTTGGAAATGATAGTTTGGAACTTCAGAAATTGTTGAAGACCTTTGACTATTACTCCCCCTTGAAAGATGAATTTGATGGTGAAATGACCAATTTTCATGATTTTGACCCTATAACCTAATGATGACACAAAATGGAAGAATGAGGTTAATGATGACCATGATGACTATGGAGGACTCTTTCAACAATGAATGACGACCATGATGATGTCTATTGACCATGGAGGTGAAAGGAGTAGTAATGATCTTAATGTCTAAGCTCATTATGACCAAATTTTGCTGACTAGTGTAATGACAAAAAATTCGAGTGGGACTCCTAAAATAAATATGAAAAGAGGATTTTTTAGTCACTAATGACGAGTTAAATACGCTTTGCTTTGTATTTCTTCAACGTGTATTCTTCTTGCGGTTTATATGTGTAGATTGCAATGTGATTTATTCGATTATTTACCATAGAAAACAACAAATAAATTGTTAAATAAAATTAACAAATTAGGAGGAGATAATTTCTAGTTGTTGCAATAGGATTCGGGTTTGGAATTTTCACAATAACAAGTCGATGCTCCATCTGTGAGGGCTAGAGGATGACACATGCCTTCCCATGTCTCCAGAAAAGACAAAACCTCATCTAGGCCACAAGGATAGAATTTTAACGAGAGTTGGGTGCAAATGTGTGGTCGGCTAAGCAACATGGTCCAAGTGCATCATCATCTTTGTACGGTTGGGGCACGAACAAACTATGTGCGTAGTCTTGAAGCGACCCATGGTGTGGCAATCGATGCTCTTTTGTGGTGGAGGCCCATGGCTCTCAACGCTCACCCTACAAATGCCATTATGATGACCCTTTGGAGGCTTGGAACCCATAGAGAGACCAAGTCCAGATGAAACCCACCACATTCATATAAGATCCAGTCGTCCCACCTCACCTTAGAGTACAATTAAAATATACTAGTGCAATTGAGTAAATAAAATTGCTAATCAAGGCGAAGTGGACACTTCTTGGTAGCATGCCCTTCAAATAGGCTTTAAAATATCTGAGTATCATCTTGCTCGGAAAGAGAGGTTAGTGAAGGACCTATTAAGTGGTTTCAGCCTCTAAGGGAGTGACGGGTCCATGTTACATTCATCAAATGGCGGGTGTCATGTGAAATAATGATGGAATGGAGTGGGGCAAAGGGGAAATGTTTGTGGTCTGACCTTCAACATCTTGGAGAAGGCCCACCTTCAAACATACGATCATAACCTAAGTTGTAGAAAACGTTGGGCGAGTCGTTTCACCCAAAAAACATAATTGAAATGCGTGTGGTATGACCTTGAAACGCATTTCGGTCGTATTGGCACGTTTCACAAGGCTAAAACATGACGATACGACGTGAAGGCCATACAAGCGCGTTTTTTGGGAAAAAGTAACCTTTTTTATTTAGCGATTAAAATATTGTGTGGATGTTTAGATGTCTCTTGCAGTTATATAAAAAACTCTCGCCTCATTCCCTCATCACACAATTGAGCAAGTCGTTTCACTTGGAAAGGGGTGATTTTAGAAAAGGAAAAAGGAGGAAAAGAACAATCGTTTTAACTAGGGTGTTAATGGTGAGCAAAGGAGATTCCAACAACAAGAAAAAAGAGATTCACAAGAAGATACGAGTGTGGAGTTTCCGGCTACGACATTCTTGGTTTGGCTCAACTAGGACCATCTTTCTCTTTTGTTTTGTAGCATTTGAGGTAAACTAGCTACAAAATAATTTTGGTAAAAAACATAACACGGTTTTCTCCCACTATTTCTTGTATTTTTTAGGTTTGTGCTTCCAAAAATGTGAAAAACGTTTTTCTTTACAAATTTGTTTTTTTTTAATTGTTTTTTTACAACAATATTTCCTACCAGGTGTTAGTTCAGCCCCAAGTCCAACCGGAGGGCTATAGCGGTATCCTTTTTGGAGGCATGTTTTAGAAGCTTCAAAGATGTGTAGGTGGTGGCTCATGGGAATGACGATCTAATCTTTGCATTAATTCGTATAAGGGATCCTACCTAAGAGTGAAGGTGCATCTTTTGCATAGGTCGGGGCATTGCGAGTTTCCCCGCTTAACGAGACCCAATGGTGAGGAGGGCATATAAAAGAGAGCAAAATGAGGCTAATGAACTTAAAAGAAGGCATGAAGATCTTGCTAATGCTATTCCTCAAGCTCCACCAAACATTGAGCCAAGGATTGGTTAGACGAGGAAAGAGAAAATCAACTCAACAACAACTACCTCCATCCAAAAATACCAAAGGAGTGTCCACTTCGGTTCAAGAGAGTAGAATTGCTAAATTAGTGAATGTGTAAAAGTAAGTTGATTCCAGGTAGCTAGGTACATCTATGCATGTGGTATCCCATTCAATGTTATTATGTCTCATATTCTTGGCAAGATATGATAAGGGAAGTTAAACAAGCTCCCACAAAGGCACAAGAGGCCCAAATATGAAAAAGTCAAAACTCATTGTCTCAAAAATGAGAAAGAACTTGTGGAGGATATTGTTGAGATTACGTGTATATGGGGTAGCATCGGTTATTGCTCTAGCTCCCAAATTTTGTGGAGGGACTAGAGTACAGCGATCTAAGATGAAAAGTTTGGAAATTTCATACGAATTGGGAGATATTTAATTAATTAATTATTTTAATGTATTTCCTAAGTCTATTATAAGGAAAATGAAATAACTAAAGTTAATTAAATTCAACATGTGATGAAATTGTCTTAAATTACGGATCAAGAAACTTTCTTTTAATCTGTAGTGATTCAAGATGCGATCATGGTCGTTGGTTTCCCAACGATAAAGTATAAAGGAAAGGCTTGGGGTCATTTGTAAGACACACGGAGGCGAACCTTTGAGCTAAGCTTAGATTCTAGGGCCGGTTTGCAAAAAATTCTCAAAAAGGCCTGGCAGGTACCGCAAGGGTTAGACAAGGGGATGATCCGATCGGTGCAGCACTTAGAATGTTAAAAGCAGAGATACGACTCAGAGGCCCGCACGGAGAGCGAGAACGCGAGGGGGGACAAGAAGACGGCGGTTGCACGGCCTCGGGCGAGCTTCGGCTACGCGGAGTGTGCATAGTCCCCCGAGCCCGGTGTGATTGTTGCCAAACCCTCGGGGGTTATGCAAAGACCCTAGGCGAAGAAACTGGGGCTTGCGTCACCCGATGCGGGGTGTGCGGCCCTTTCTAGGCCAGCGTTGAGGACGGAAACGAGCGACGTAGGGGCTTTAGGGGCGGCACTAGGGTTACGGAGCTAATTTTGGCAGTTCTGTCAATCTTGTTTGAGGGTGTGGATCGGTCATTATTTTGGCTTCGAACGATCGGTGAGTTGCATATCTATTTTATCTCTGTTGAGTTTCCGGATGCGGAACCCGGTTCTTTGTATTCATAAAATAGCAATAATAAAAACCCTTCGATGGCGAACATCTTGGTTTTCCGCATTGGGCTTTCCGGACTATTTGTCCAAAAAATCGTGGTGTCTTTATCCCCATTTGTGCATGTGCTTTTTCTAGATCTGAATTGGTGAAAGTCTATTATGTGTTTTGCTCGATATTAATCTGAAATTTTCGGTTAATAACTTAATTAAATGCAGAGGAGCATAACCGGATCTATTAGTGATTTGCATAAGTGTAACATTCGAGGGGTATACATGATATCGAAACAGTGCCGGATCTAGAGGTCTGACCGAGTTCTGCCCCGCGAAAGTGGCAGGCGCGACGAAGAAGCGAATCTAAAGGCACGCGCGGTTTTCGAGAGAAACAAGAGATTACGCGGAAGGCGAGGGTGATGCGGTCTAACGTTGTCTCCCGGCAAGCTCACGCACTTGCGCAGACGCGTGGCCGAAGTTGTACGAACTACGAAACGGACGATTGACGCAAATCTAAATACGCCCGTCTAGAAAAGCACGAAGCACGGCTACGAGAAATTCGATGAGTGTTGAGTGGGGTTAAATTTACGAAGTTTTCGGATTTTTAGCCTAAGAACAAGTTACAAGGGCGAGGAGGAGATCGGCTTCTTAGAGTTTCTTAAAAAGAAACTTGCAAATTGATCGGAGGATCAGGGAGAGTTGAATCATTGTTGGGATTTGTGATTTCAGAAAATACGATTTGAGAGGAGAGAATGTGTTTGTTTTGCAAAGGACCTTAGAATCTAGTTCTCTAACGAAAGGAGAAGCTCCTACACATTTAGAGACGGAGTAAACAACTACCATGGACTACGTGATCGGGACGATTGGATGGCCTTTCCAACTTCTCGGTTGGAAGGCTAGGATCTTGATAGTCCTAGAGGCATATCATCTAAGAGACCATGCGAGCAAATTCTGCTTGCAAGCCGTCTGAGATCTCCTTAGGGGAAGCATAATAGGCGGTGGGCATGCCAGCGGGCGATCACTTGGATGGAATAAGGACCATATTGTCCCACACACACTTATTTGAAAAAGAAGACAACTAATGAAATGTGGAAGGCTTTAACTTCCCTATGATGGAAAACTTGTCAAAGGAGAAGATGTTGTTGGAGACTCGGATGTGTTCATTCATGACAGCCAAGGGAGAAGACATGGAACATTTCCTCTTCATATTTTTGATCGATCGAGGAGATTAGTTCACTGCTGGGTGCTAAAATTCAAGGATGATGTGATGGTCGGCCACTTTGCTCTCAATGCAGTCACAAATGGTGGGAAACCTTTGTCCAAAGTATCTTGGGCGGAAGCCTGGAGACCTCCCCAGTTCGGGACAACTTGTGGGCAATTTTGCGTCGAAGAACTTGGCAAGAATCACGAATGCGGTACAGCTGCGGATTGAGCAAAGTGAAGAAGGAAGATGAAGAAGATCTCAGCCTTGGCATCAAAGAGGTAGCGAGGAAAAGAAGAAGAAGGATCTGTCAAAGATCAAGTGTTTCCAGTCTGGTGAATTGGGAAACTTTGCTGACGAATTGTCAGCAGAAGAAAAGGACAAGGAAGCTTCTTCTTCCAAAGGAGGCTGGCACAGCGGCGGATGATGGGTCGGAAGATGATGCGGCCATGAGCACTCATGAACCACAAAAATGGGGCGACATGGATACGTAAGAGGAGCTACGAGAATATAGGGTGGGATCCTTGAGCGGCTCATCTCTTGGATCACATGCGAGCTACGGCCAACACGAACTGTGATGGCGGAGACGAAGTGGAGAAGCGGTGGGTGCATAGATCACGGATGAAACGAAGCGAATCTGGCGGGAAGGAGCGGCGCATTGCGGATGCGGCAACGGTGTGAGAACTGTGTGACTTCGAGGAGGCGCGGCCTCGAAGCTTCGAGAGGACGGCGCGGCACGGCAACGGCGTGATTTTGGCACAAGGGAGTGATGTGACTTCAACGGTGCGAGAGGGGAGTACGCCCCACGCGATTCATAGTTGTTGTTGTTATGTCCTTCGATGCTAGCACGGATCGGCGATCGATGGAGCTTCGGTGATGAGGATGCAACCCAGCGACTTGTACGTAAATATTCAGGCACGAGATTCGATTTAGTTTCTCTCAACAAGCGGAAGTTGCGATTACCTTGATCAGCGATGTCGGTATAGACGACACGGATACGACAAATTGAGAGGAGGTTGCAATACAAATGTTGCGGTGGCGGTGGCGATTAGCGGTGTCACGGAAATGATACGGAGAGTTGAGTGAAGTGGCAATGACGCATGTTCTTACGAGCTTAGGTGCCCAAATCTTGTAATGCATGGTGTGATGTATTGCTAGAGCACACTCTTGATCTAAGGAGTGTTGAGATTTTGTATTTGAGGGTAGCATCGGTTGGTAATAGCTCCCCACGTGGAGGAACTAGAGTACACTTGATCTGCAAGATCCCGAGAAAGGGATTTATCAATTTCATCTGGTTTGAGAGATATTTAATTAATTAATTGTTTTAATGTGTTCCTAAGTCCTAAACTTGAGTAAATGATAAAGTTAATTAAATTAAACATGTGATGAAATTGTGTTAAGTCACATGGATCAAGCTTTCTTTTAATCTGTCCCATTAGTTAAGATGATCATGGCCATTGGTTTCCCAACGAAAAGTATAAAGGAAAGGCTTGGGGTCATTGTAAGACACACATTAGCGAACCTTTGAAGCTAGTGAGATTCTGGGGGGGCGGGTTCTTCTAAGAATTCTCAAAGTGTTTTCGGTACGTGAGGTTTAGACAAGGGGATGATGCGATCCACGGTGTCTAGAATCAACAAGAGGCAGAATCCTTCCCGAGAGGTTATGAAAGTAGGAGACGCGAGCGAGAGAGACATGTCTGATTCACGGCCAGCGTAGGGGCGGCTTCAACTACGCGGTCCCTCCCAAGGCGGCGTGATTCGAGTTGCGGAAACCCTCAGGGGAGCTACATAGATACCCTAAGGAAGCGGCGTAAGGGCTTGCGTCACCCGGTCACGGGGTAACACGGCCCTTTCCGGAGCCCATTGTTGAGGACGCGGGGCTTTAGGGGGCAATGCGGGGTTTCTAGAGATATATTTGACAATTCTAAATCTCGTTTGAGGGTGTGGATCGGTCATTATTTTGGTTTTCGAACGGTAGGTGAGTTGCAAATATATTTCATCTCTATCGAGTTTTCCAAATCTAGAACTGATTTGTTGGTATTCGGAAAGAACGTAGCATTATGATTTGTTTTCCGCATTGGGTTTTTCGGGGACTATTTGTCAATCGGCTGTGTCCTTTTTATGTGCATACACTTTTTCTCGTCTGAATTAGTGAAAAGTACGTTATGTGTTTTGCTTTGATATTAATACGAAATTTCAATTATCACTTATTAAGTAGAACATAGCAGGATCTAATAGTAGATTTCTGCATAATTGTAACATTCGAAATCGTTACGAAGCTGTCTTATCATTGATCAAGATCCTTCTGAGTAGCTTTGGGTTTAGCATAGTCTCATACTGGATGAATGATTAGGAGCATAGGTCATTGATAAATATCATTGCCACTTCATAAGCAGAACAATGTTTTTAAAGGTGAAAGACTACTGGAGAGGTAAAATATGCACGAGTTCGTTGTTGATGTTTTAACAAAATTTATTGAACAAATAGGACCTAACAAGATGGTACAGATATCATAGATAATGCACAATTTTGTAAAAAATACGGTTTAATTATTGAGGGGAGTGTTGATTCTGGTAGCATCGGATGTGCTCTAATCCTCAAAATTTGCGGGGAAGCTAGGACACATGTATTCCATAATACCCAATCGTTGCAGTAAATTCCATCAGAGGTTTAATTAAATTTATTAATTATTTTTAATGGATGCTAAGTCAAGCTTAGGAAATTAAAATAATTAAACAGGTGTGAAAATTCTAGAAAAGATGAAGATCAGAGATGATACGAGCCCTTGATTAAATCTAATCTAGGTCGTTGATTTCTCAATGAGAATATTATAAGGACTTCAATGGGCATTTGGAAAACACATCGAGTGAGATCAAAGATCGATTTCTCAAGTGAAACGGCGCAACGATTCTTTGGAGAGGTCATCGAGGAGATTTCTTGCGAGTGAGGGCGAGAGATAGTTTTCCATTTTGGAGATTTCTGCGATTCGGGAGTCCCCATTGCGGACTCGGCGAGAGAGAGAGATCCAAGGGTTGTGATACCACGGGGCGACACGGGCACGTGAGGAGATGTGAACTCGCGGGGAGTTAGATCGGTCCGGTGTCGGGAGCTAGGGTGTGAGCCCAGGAGGGCTAGGGATTGAGCATCCGAGCGATGGGTCAAGTCGGCGGAGAGTGATGCGAAGGCTTGTTATGACGATTGCGCGAGAAGCTGACTTGGGGCTAGCCATTTTGAGGATTGGATGATGTTGGATCGTCGGTGATAGTGCGGGTCTCTCACTAATTTTTCTACCGAACGATTCTGTATTAGATAGCTAGTAAGGCATCAAGGTGTATTCGAACTATTGCTTAATAATACAAACCCCTCATTTGTTGCACAGTTTCCCCCCGTTGCCTCGTTTTCCGAGGACTTAGTCCAAAAATAACGGTGCCCGATTGTGTATGTGTTTATTTTCTTCTTGCTCAGTTCTTGTTTCCGCATATAATTTAATTAGTGAAGGTTGCGATTAATGCTTTACTTCCAATATTTACGGTGTAACACGATATGCTTGCATGGAAATTATAAAGTAGAAGTAATATCGATTGCTACGGTAGGGATTGGGATTTCGAATTTTCATGGTATTCGAGCATAGGTGAAATAGAGGAGAGGCCGAGTCGGAGAGCCTAGCCTTTGAGCAAGGAGATCGAAGAGATGTGTAGAGCGTGATAGTCCAAGGGGTTACGATCAATGCTAGGAGGGCGAGATTTTGGAAAAATCTACGATTGTAGTCGACGAGAGAGATTTCAAATCGAAATTTTCAATGATAAAAGGGGGCTTGGCTGGCCGGCTTTAGCACGGAAAGTCTTAGTGGGACGCATGTTTTCTGCTTGACTTGCTAGTACGGAAAAGCGCGAAGAAGGAAGAAAGAGCATACTGAGGGAATTCTAATCTCAAAAAGAATTTCTTGCTAAGAAATTCTAATTTCCCAAGCAAAAAGCAGTATGTGAGATTAATAATATGTTATGTTATATTATTAGACTTAGGCATCCATCCATTTTTTAAATGGATGGCAATGAACCATCCATTTAAAAAAAAATTAATGAATAGATTGTTCAACAGCATCCATTAAAAAATGGATGAATACTAAGTCCTAATAATATAACATATTATTAATATGTTATATTAATAATATAACATATTATTATCACTATGTTATATATGCTTATATATGATATGCTAAGCGAGGATCTAACTAGGAAACCCATGTAAATGATGGCCCTACCATTATGCCATGATTTTATAAGGTCACTTGAGTGAGGTTTAAGAATCATAACACAATGGGGTCAACCTATAGAAGCATATCACGGTATGGAAGGCTAGAATGCATAATGCAATGGAAAAGTGATCGACCTATATCCCGATAATGAAAAAAGATACTTGCCATGATGGGTCAACGATCGGGGGTAAAATAGAACTTTGAGATGATTTTAAACCTCCTCACAGTGGAATTTCCCAAAACTATTTATGTTTTATACATGTGTCCTAACCTCTGCAAATCTTGAGGCTTAGAAGCACATGCGTGCTACTAATCAACACTCCCCTCTGCTGAGGAATTTGCTCTAGTAATGCAGCCTCTTAAACATCACCTTGACCTTCTTTCCCATCTCCCTCTGTGACATTTGCCTAATATCGAGACATCGCCATCCCCACCAACTACTACGCAAATATTTGCATTTGTGCTACTACAACACGCATGTTCTTGCCAACTACATACTTGCCTTAACTCTCTTCTTCATTGCGGCAGAAAACATCAAAAATAATAGACAAGTGTTATTGATGCATCGATACTCGAATCTGAGTGCGCTAGTCTGCGCAATGACCCTCTGCGAAGCCTTTCTGGCCTGCTGACTACGCAACGTGACAACTTTGCTGCATGTTGCTCGATCTCTAGCGCTCTCTAGCTGCTTGCATTTCCCTCTGGCACTCCTCTTGCACCAAGCTGACATTGGTTCATCATGCTCCTTCTAATGAGCCACAGCAGATATTGATCAAGGGAGTGGACTCCTCAAGGATCCTACCCATTTGTAGCTCTTTCAAACTATAGTACCAGATCACCCCCAACTCTCCCCTGGAAGTATTTGCGATAATCATCACAAACTCCTCCTCCTCGATCCTTACGGTTGCAACTTGCGGATCATGTTTCTCGTCCTTGTCTTTCTTCTTGAGAGGACATTTGCGTAGCATAGTGACCAAGCTCACCACCAGAAAACATTTGATCTTCGAACGTCCTTCTCCTGCCTCTTGCTACTCCTGTTTGCCCTTTGATGCGAGGGTTGCATTCTCCTCCTCCTCGTTGGAGCTTCCTCTCACTATTGCTACTTCCATCAAACATCGGCTAAGTCTCTTCTTTGTTGAAAAGCGACCCACATCCCTTCCCAATCTCGCAACTTCTCTGCGCAGGATAGTACGGACAAAGACTTGCCATTCTTCTGAGGCTTGAATTCAAGGCCAATCTTACCATCTCCATGGCACAGTGCGACCCTACGAACGACAAGCGATCTTGAACTGCGAAGCTGAGACCCAGGTCATGCGCTCCCATACGCATCCTTGCCGATCTCATCTTCTCCTCCAAAGAACATCTTTCGTTGCAGAAGAATCCTGCCCTCTTCTCATGTGTCTATCCCATCTCCTTGGCTATCCCTTTGCCAAAATATAACAAACAATGTGATCACACTCCGTTGAGATCAGTCTCTTGGCTTTAGCCATATCCTTCTTGTAGGCCTTCAATGGATTCGGATGCGGGGACAAGCTACCATTAACGATAAATGCCTTAGATCATGCTCATCGGAAAGGAAGTCCTTTGCCTTCCAAATGACATAGTTGGGAGAGGGCTTTCTCCAAACGATCTTGATCTCTTAGCTCGGTTGCTTCCATCTCACCTAAACAGCGTGAATGCTACCTCTAACCCTCCTACGCGGCGGCTCTATGCACTCCCTGTGTGAGAAAAATAAATCTCGATTCTTATTGCTTCTACGTGGGAAATTAGAATTTCTTGGGCAAAGAAATTCTGCGAGTCCAAATTCCCTCGGTATGCTCTTTGTTTACGCTAATAAAGCGCTCTTCTGCACTAGCAAGTTGTTGCAAAAAATACGTGTCCCTGGCGAGCGCTCTGCAACGAAGCTCTTTGCGTTGCTCCCTCTGTCCGCGGCAAATTTCGATCAAATCTTTCTCTCTGTCGACTCACTTGAATATTTTTCACGAAAATTTTCCCTCTATTCAAACTGGCTTCCCTCTAGGGATTCGATCTTGTTGCCTGTAGCTCTTCAATCTCCTTTTCTACTCGGTGTTGGGATTTCTAGCTGCGCTCTCTGTTTGCTACTGTACCTGCGATACCATGTGAAAATTCGTAATCCCGAATCCCTCTTTGCGTGTCCGATATTACTTCTCCTACTTGTTAATTCCATGCAAGTTATTTACTATGTTATTGTAAATAATGAGTAATGGCTAGCCTTCACTAATTTAATTATATGCTAAAACAAAGCCCCGAGCAAGAATAAAATATATCACACACACAATTATTACCGTTGTTTTTGGACAATTGTCCCAGGAGAAAAACCCAATGCGCAGAGGAAAACCGGTCTACCTGATGGCAGGGTTTGTATTATTAAGTAGTAGTTTTGAATACATCTGGATGCCTTTCTAGCCATCAGCCATAAGTCTGATTGGCGGAAAAATTAGTAGAAAATACCTCCCACTATCCGCGCGTCCAGGCATTAATCTAGCTTAGAAATGGCCAACCCGAGCTAACTCTGGGTGTCTACTGCGTCACAATTGATAGGGGCCGCATCACTCCCTCTAGATGATCAATTTGTTGGTTGGATATATCGATCCTCACAACCCTCCCGGTCTCACACCCTCGGCTCTGACCAAACTAATCGACCCTCAGCAAATTTGCTGAATCTCCTCACAGACTCGGCATTGCCTCTACGTGGCTCTGCCTTCCCCTGGTATGGCTCTTACTTGCCTCTTACGGATCTCTCTCTACCTTCTCTGCGTTGTATCTCGGCTGGAAATCTCCAAGCCCCAAATCTATCTTTTCCCCTCAACTGAGAAATCTCTCGATGATCTCGACCTGCATTTGCTACGTGCTCACTTAAGAAATGATCACCAGTCTCACTCGATGTGTTTTCAAATGCGGGTTAATTCCTTCTTATAATCTTCTCATTGACAAATCCTTTGACCCGAGGTTAGATTCTAATCAATAGCTCAGATCTCATGACCAAGCTTGATCTTGATCTTTTTCTAGAAGTTTCACAGGGATTTAATTTAATTCACTTTAATTATTTTAATTTTATAAGTTTTAGTTTCATGCATCCATTAAAAAAATTAATAAATTTAATTAAACCCTCCTTTACGTGGAATTTTCCAAAACTATTTTATGAATTATTATAGAATACATATGTCTAGTCTCTGCAACTTTTGAGGCTTAAAACTTGTCAAGTGCTACTAAAAATCAACTTGTTCTACTAGATGACTACTTAGAGTCATCAATGGGAAGATCAACGAACTGACGTTCGTAGATGTTGCTCCCCTTTATGGTTCCCGGAGTTGAGAATGAGCTCCTGATGTGATTCTAGGAGTTGAAGATGTGTGCTCCCACAGCATGTTTGGATGTCCCGCTATTGCTGCGTATGGGTGGAAGCTAATGCTCCTGGTTCACTTTTCTTTTAGATTCAAGAATGTTTTAGCGAGATAAATTTGAGCGAGAGATGGTCAAGGGCATGACATGATGATAGGATGATGTGATATTGGCGAGTGGAATTCTTCCTAGTTGAGAGGAAGTATTCAAAATTTTTGTAAGTTAAATTCAATTCCACCTTGGAATGACTCGAGGATAGCGGGGAATGTGGTGCATTGAATTCCTATGTCTTTTGAGAAGGGGAGCCAAATCGGCCTAAGATCACCTCATTTGAATGACAAAAGTTGGTTGCAGTTATGTACCCATATCGGAGTATATTGGATTAGGTCGGCTCTATGCGCATGTACCAATGGAAAGGTCGGCCTCAACAACAGAATGAACCCTCGTGAAACCTATAAATAGAAGACCTCAAGCTCATTTGGACACACTTATCACACAATCTCTTCTCCTGCAAACCTTCTTGGTTACTTCTGGTCACGACGGGGACACACTAGGGTTCACAAATACGGGTCGAGCTCGCACACATAGGGTTTTTGTTTCTCGGTCGCACATACACGTCACTTTGGGCATTTTCATCACCGATCGCACGCATCCATTGTTCCTCGAGTGTGAGCGGGAGGCCTAAAAGTACGCATGCACATAGCTTTGAAGGGAGCGACTAGGGTTTGAAGTCGGATGGGAAGTATTTGTGCGATCACATGCTCAAAGTATTCCTCGGTCTCATTTGAGGTCAAATTCGCACTCACATTGGCCGAAGAGCCATTAGGGTTTGGAAGTGAATGCAGAAGATTTTATCCTCGGTCGCACGCTCTGACCTTCCTCCAATACAGCGGGAAGGTGAAGTCACACTACGCGAGGCCTTGATCGGTGCGATTGGGCGTTTGAAGCAAATCTAGGACGGTTTATCCTCGGTCGCCGCTTACGGTTCTCACGGGAGAAACCGATGCAACACGGAGACGGTGTTTAAGGAAGCGACCGAAGTTACGGTCACTCGCAGTATGCCAGTAGGTGCGACCCGGGGTTAAGAGCTAGGGTTTGACGATTGTTACGGTTGGCTTAGGTTGGTTGAAGGCTAGATGGTTTCTCTATTATACGATGATTAAAAGTATGCACTTGTTTTTTTATTGGGTAAATCTTCACGGGAAGTTTATATCTTCAGGCTCATTATATACTCTGAAACTTTTGATAGTGGCAATTTAATAAGAAGAAGATTTTAAGGGTTTTCCCCATGGTGGGTTTTCCCTAGTGTGACCAATCGTTGTCTCTTATGGTTGTGCTATTATACATACTTTATCATTGCTTGCTGTTATTTCTATCTTGATTCATTTTGTTGCTGATTGGAAACATTGTTAATAATTGGATGCATTGTAGCTGAAGAATTGATTTGGGTTGATGTAATTGAAACAACATAGAACAATCTGAAAAATTAACACTGCCACCTTTGAATATTGAGGGCGAACCTAGAAGTGGAATTGGCCAATCGTCTTCTTAGCTCCACCATCCCTTTTATTGAGCATGCTTCTTCTATTGTTAGTAAGGGATTATGTGATGAAGATGAAGATTGAAGACTATTAGTCTTTAGTCTTTATAGTACTTGCACTCTCATAATCTTTATTGTACTTGTGACCTCATATATATAATAAAGGTTGATTTTAGTATATATAAATATAATAAACCTCATTTTATCAAGGTTGTTTGGATATTGCTACTTTCATTATGTGATCATTCTTTGAGTAAAATGTGATGTTAGTATGTTTCATCATCATGTGACATGTATAATTAATAGACTTATAGTTTATGCATTGACATTGGACAATTTAATCATAATGTAATAATGTATCATATATGCTTTATGATTTCACATAACATTTCTTAAATATCCTAATATATATATATATATATATATATGTGTTTCCCCGTTTCAAAATTTGGGGGATCATGTTTCTTACGTTGATACCCGGATTTCCTTGTATCATGCAACTTTGATCATAGTAGATGGGTGAGGGCACACAATGGCTGCTCGAATGGAAAAGAATAGTGGTACATCAAGCTATTTGGTGGCTACAAGGGGTTGTTGTTCATAAGTACAGAAGATAAATCTAGAGAAAATTTCTCCTATGGGGTCATCCACTAGTGGTATGGTGCCATTTGCTTTTTCCTTTTCTTTTATTTGCATCAGCACTCGGGGCCAAGTTATGGGCCCTAACGAGGTGAGGATGTGGTGCAATCACGAAACCGGTGGTCGGTGGCCCGTGGAGAAGAGAGAGAGAGAGAGAGAGAGAGAGAGAGAGGTGGAAATTGGGCTCGTAATGTGAGATGGAAAGTGGTAAGTATGGAATAGGGAGAGATGGGACTACACTATCGCAATTGGGGTTTCCCAGATGATGCCCATCCTGCTACCCATTAGGCCATTAGGGAAGTCCCATTGGACTAGGATGAACGATTAACCACCCGTACAAGATTAAGGGAACAAAATGACGGTCAAAAACCCTCTTCCTTCCAAGTTACCCCATGGTCCATGCCAAATTCCCAACATACAAACAAGCATAGCATGACTCCAAAATGAATAAAGTACCTTTTGATTGAAAGCCCACCTTTCAACGTGGGCTCTTACCAAATGGCGAGGAAACATATGACCTTCAATACAGAAGTGGCATCATTATCAAACATAGAGGTTGTCGGAAGGTTGTTTGTTGTTGGGCGGAAGAGATGGTAGGAAATATTTTCTCCTATGGGGTCACCACTTTTAGCGTGCTGTGGCTCCAGCCGGGACATGAGTTCATTGTAGAGCGTATAATCCATGTACTTGAATGGGGATTTCATGAGAACTCTAGCAATCTCCACAGGGCTTGTAAACCTATAACATGCACTTTGCAACAAAGCTGTTTAGGAGCATGTGCATTGGGCGTAAAGCATATCACCATATTTTTCATACATTAATCATTCATATAGAAATAAATTCTAATCTAAGTGCATTCTAATCTACATGATAGCATGTGATGAGTGATAAACACATGCGAAAAAGAAAGAAAAATCTGTACACTACCATTCATAACATGTGAATGTTAAGTCACGTGAATTTGGTGAGGTAGCTCCCTTTTACCGGTGAAGGTAAAGTTCGCCATCAAGCAGCAGTATAAAAGTATCCCACTCCCACTTTCCCATGGATCTTGATGGGGACAAGGTCTTTTTCAACCAAGACAAGATCTCCTATTTGGAAATCTTTCTTCGGTTTTTTGAACCATTGCTTCTTAGGAATAGTCAACTTTGGATTTGACTTCTTGACATTGAAGACTTCTAAGAAGAAGGAGGCTTGGCCAATTTAGACGATTTACTTGAATGGTTTCGGCTCATGGTGTCATTAGTGACCCGAAGTAGAAGGATCGATGTCCTCCTCCTTGTATGATTTGGGAGTTGAGGCTCCCTATAGAGAATAAAGGGCGTCCCATGTGGCTCGAGAATAGTGGCATATGATGGATGGCTGTGATTATTTTCCCAAGCCTCCATTTCCTTGATATTAGCATTCCTCATACATTAGGCATATACGATGACAAATACATTCATTAGCACCAAAATGTCTTTATTAGCATCCAAAGAGACCTTAAGGTCTTTAATAAGACCATATATGGGAATCAACCTAGAAAAGTCGCACACATTCTTATATGGCCTAGTGATTTCACATAATTTAAATTGATACTGCCTTTTAATGGCATGACATTAGCGAAGCTCTTGAGTCAAGCATACAATTATGAAGTATAAATCCCTGCGATCGGTAGGGGCAATAAGAATGGTTCATGACCTCTATTTCCTTTGTAAAAAGCTCATATTTTGTAATATGTGAGGGAGGTCATCAAGCTCATCATCGAGACACTAAAGCCTTTTTATTTTCCCTCCTATGAGGAGGAGTTTGTGATCTCCTTTATGGGGACCTACCATAGTAAATTTAGCAACCACACTACATCGACATCCAATTGTTCATCATTCCTAGGCATGGAGCTTCTTCTTACTTTGAATAAACCCTTAGGAGGGTTCTTCCCTTGAGATGGATTTCACAGACTAGATCTTGTTGAGGCAGTATTGCTTTTCCTAAATCTATTGCACCAAACCTTAAAACCTCCTACTCACAACTAGAGCAAGGCTCATTATGATTAGCATTGATTTGGGCTTGGCTAGGTTGTGGATGAACATAGGAGTCTCCTAGCGGATATTGAAGGATAAGTTTCACCAACGACATTCATTCAAATTCTCAAGATCTTCTTCCTCTTCTTCATACTCAAAAGGACTATCTCCTTGAGGACCCTCAGATGGTTGCTCCCAAGGTGACCCTCCTTGCCTACCAAGTTGGTTGGAGCAAGAGTCTTGAGAGGATTCTGTTGCACGATATGGTCTCCTTTGGTGCCCTTCTTAGAGACGAATTGTCCCTACTAAATTGACTTCTAGGGGAATTTGTTCTAGACCTTCACTTCTGTCATGGCAGGTCATTTTTATCCATGACGGTCTTTTTGGCCTTAAGTGACTTCATTCTTGAACTTTTCTATCTTTTGAGCAAAGACTTGTATGAGCTCCACGGGATAAGATTTTCAATTTTTGGCTTAGATTCGACTTTGACCACTGGGATAATTGAACATATCAATTTATTTTGTATTTGAATTTTGTTCAATGGACATCACTATCTTCTTGGCATCATTCAAGGAGTTATCGTCCTTGTCCCTAAGGACATAAGCCAAGTTCCCTTGACAAATTTTAATGAATCTTTCAAGGATAATGGCATTAGTGAAGCCTCTCAAGAATTTCCCTAAGGTGATTGTCAAACCTTGGATGTATTCTTTAACACTTTCTTTATGGTTTTAGCCACGAGTTGGGGATCTATCAAGAGCCATACTCCCATCCAACTCGGACGCCCATCTCTTGTTGAAAGCTACCTCGTGGAATTAATACCAATTAGTGATGTTTCCTTATGGATGGCTAAAATACCAATTCCTAAATATTGAAAGTTGGAAGTTGAGGGAGCAATTTCCCCATTTGGGAAGCCAACAACCCCTAAGGAGAACCTTTTGGCCTTTGGAAAAAATACATTTGCACATGGGAAAATATTGTTTTAATGTAGAACCCAAGTCACCTCAAAAAGGCACAAGTCGGCCTAAAAAGGAGAAATTGACTGATTGTCCTAAACCACATATAAATACCTAGGTCACATCTCTTGGAGGCATCACATCACATCATCATTCTTCTTTATTGGTTCGATACGCTGGTGAGGCTTGAGCTCACATGTGCGAATGAGAAAGAATTATGTGGCAACAATGACTTTTATACATTTTGATACCTTTGACCAACGTTGACTTTGGATGGTTTGACTTGTTTTTACTTGGTTTTGGATTGTTTGGAAGAGTTTGAATTTAGGAGAGAAGAAGACAACTTTTTTTGGACACTTAGACCAACGTTGTTTGCAAATGTATGGCTAGAGGTTCCTTAGGTTGACTTTAACTTTGACCAAAAAAATTGGCGAATTTTGGGACGATTTTGGTAGTTTGACTAATGAGAAGAGGCCATTCATTGGTAGTTGACTAAACTTTTGGAGCATATTTGACCTTTGACTTTGACTAGTTAAGGTTGTGTTCACTATTTATTGCACTTTTGTGACTTTGTGAGAAATTTGAAAAATTGAAAATTTGACATTTGACCAAAATTTGGTATATTTCTCATATTTGATTGAATGTGGATAGTTGCCTTGGTTGGTCAAGCCTTTGACCACTGAGATGGAGGTGTTGGTGTACTTGGACTATGTATCTCTCTGTTAGACATTTGATGAACATCTAATAAAAGAAAGAATATGGTTAGGTTTTTACCCCTTGTGGGACTTTTCCATGGTCTTTGACCAAAATTCTTTGTCTCTCTATTGTTCTTGGTTGTCTTCTATTGCATTTGTTTATTGTTCTATCTACAATTACTTACTACTATTGGGTAATTGAAATTGAAATTGAAAAAGTGATTTCTATTGAAAGAAAGAAATTGATGAAGTGATTGTTATAGCATAGAACATCGAAAAATTAACACTAGCGTCACCATCTAATGATAAAGCGAGCATCCTTGATAACATCCTCATGGTCATACGCTTAGAACTACCACCCAATAAAAAGTTGTGAACATGCCTTTTAGCGGGGGTGACTTTATTCCCACTATATTTAGGTATCCCTTCATGGTATTTTTCGAAGGATGAGGGGCATCGGGGAACCTACCAAATTCTAGGGCTTGAATGATGCAAGCTCCCAAGGCCTAGTCATGGTTGGAGGAGGGTAGGAAAGAGTTGTCTAGTTGTGGGAGTCATAGATTGTCTAATAGGAGAGGGCTAACCTCACTCCTCTATGTTATCATTAGAGAATTTACCTCTTCCATAAAGTTAGATGGCAAGGGGAGGTAGACTCACTTCCTCCCTAAAAACGGTGCCAAAAATGTTGTCGCAAATTTTAGTAGGCCTTGGAGATGGGCACCCTACAAGGCTAACAATAGACCAAGTGACAACAAAGAGGTGATTGCCCATTGTCACCACGGCCAAAACCCCCTTTCTTTATGGATTTTCACCAATGGGGAGAAGTCTTGGTATGTGAGAAGGTCACCTAGATGATATTCCAAGGTTAGGGAGCAAGGCGAGACAATGAGACTTCCACCAAGAAAGTCGCAAGTTAGGTTCAAGGCTCCAATGAGTCAATTTCCTCATAATGAAGCCTACGATGAGGCACAAAACGTAGGGTTTGATTGATAAGTTGAAATTATTTGGAGTGACCAAGGTCAAAGTGGAGAAAAGGTTTCAACAATGTATATTGCTTAAATCCAAAGCTCATGAAATCTTTAAAGAAAATACCCTTAAGTTGGAGGAAGCAAAGACTAAACTGTAGTTCCCCATAGGAAAACAACTAGGGCAAGGAAATTTATGGACAAGATCGAATTACTTATACAAAAGATAGATATTGGCAGCAATCACAATACTTGGATGATTAGGCTCTTCATTCCCACAAACTCACCTTTCCTAGGGATTTGCAAGCCCTGTTGGCGATCTTGGCCTTGAAGGGCCGAGCTGGAGAAGAAGAAATTATGGAGGTAAAAATGAAGTGATCACCAACAAAATGGACTAGTCCCTTGTCCCTTGGAGTATAGATTAACTTGATGTGATAAATCAGCCCAAAAATGTTTCCAAGGAGGCAGAAGAATTTGAAGAATCAAGAAAATTGGCCAAAAAATGAGGAATCAAGAAAATTGGCCAAAAAATGAGGAATCAAGTTTGATTCCTTATTTTTAGAATTCAACATTGAATGAGTAGTATTCAATTTAACATTCATTGTTCTCAAGAAAGATTAATGTTATGTGCACCAATCATTAGGCCTGTAATTCTTACGGCAAAAGATTATAGTAATTTTATTTTTATACCTTTTTTGACAAATTGTATTTTTGGAGGTTTTATTTTTTAATTTTTTTAATTGGACATTGCAGTGATATCGGTAAAATGGCTTGTATTTTTGATTGTATTTAAGAAAAACACATCAAAATTGTTTGAACAATTTCACCAATTACCCTATAAGAAAGAATAAAAAAATTACTGTATCTAAGGAATGACCCCAAGGAGATGAAAGAGTTATTGGTCCTAATGAATTTTCTCTGTATAATTCCTATATAGACTGTAAGTAGATGGTCTGGTGGGGTCCCTCTATGTCATTCCTATGTATATATTGTAAGAAAATGGTCTTATTAAATTCCCTCAATATGATTCCTATATCGACTATAATTTTATTGAACGAGGTGTCCTGTATGTGTACTTGTTTGAGTGTATATGGAGTTCTGGGCTGAAGATAAGATTCTTCTTTTAGAGGTCTACACAACTTGAAACAATAGGAGGTGTGATGTATGAGATATACATGAAATGTTAAACTATTTTCATTTTCGTATGAAAACAATAGCTTATTTTAACTTGTCCAATATTGAAAAATAAAACGAAGTTAACCCTTCAGAATTAAATGTAACCCTTCTCTTCAAATTCGATTTCTATTACCAAACCCAAAATTTTCCATGAATAATGTGCATGCAATCAAATAGTTCTAGGAAAAATGGAGCATGTGTTTAATGAATAGCTAAAGAAGGAGATTAATGTTGTGTTTTTACATGCTCAACCAATTTCTCAAATAAATAATTTCATTTCCTTGGCAAGGAATTATAATTTTGCAGTATCAGATCCTTTGTTTAGTAATTTATGATGTCCTCTCATGTTGGTAAATTTGGTTTATTGGCCTTGTTACTTCTGTTTGAGGACTCACGCAGGTTCATGCAATGGAACAAGAAAACAAACTTAATTGTGATTCTTGCTTCATCTCGTCTAGACATATTGGCGTATATTATTGGAACATGAGCAGCAAAAATCCACTTATGCTAACGTTTCTTTGTTGTTTCATCATAATTTTTCTTACAAAGGCAATTTTTGTGACCCAGGTGGATGGGGCTCTTTTCCAACTGGAGGAGAAGGCATTGTGGAATGCATTCCAGAGCGTTCAATCCCGAATAGATTCAAGTGTGTGATGCTTACACCTATATTCCTATCCATTGCTGCTGTTTTTACCACATTTTTCATAACGGTCAGAGCACTATGGTTGTTCGCTTATCTTTGAGAATCTCTGTTGAAGTGCCTCACCAATTGCATTTCTTCTTCAGGTGTTGGAATTGATGTTTTTATACGAAGCCTCTATTCAACAGCTATTCAACCTCTTGAGATTTTTTCATGTCTCTTGTTATGGCAGTATGTATCGGTATATTTGTTTGCTGTGATTTTTTATTTCCATGATATCATAGTTTCAAACTTGGCTAAGAATCTTAGCTTGTATTGATAAATCTTTCTTGATGTGTATTATATATTCATGTCATTATACATTTTATGTCAGATTCTAAGAAGTTGATATAAAATATATTCAGTGAAAAAATGTGCCACTAATAATATCTAGTACATGTCAACAGGAGGATGAAAATTTGCGGAAAAATAGGCTGGCTTTACTAGGAAGAATTGCAAGTCTTCCTCGTGGAATTGCAGATCTGTCCCTTTTGCCAGGATTTTAGTGACAAAATTGTCTTTTATAAATAAAAGTTTTGTTTTCTTTCATTTTGTTCATTTACCCAAAGTAAATGAACATAATTCTGTGTAATCATTATTTTCCCCTTTTACCTTGTACGTTGAGGATAAACGATCTACTTTTCTACGATGTGCAGCTGCAGAGTAGTGAGCACATTTCATTGCATTTCAGGAGCATATAGTTTATTTAGTTGGTAAGGAGGAACATAAAGTACTTTTCATAATTTATGCCCAATTTTGTATTTATATGAATAAGTACAATGTATGGTAAGGACAAGTGTAAAACTTTATAGTACCGATCCAACATGTACACTATATAATGCGTTAATTATCATTAGGGTCAAATTCCATTTAACGTGAACAGGAGATGTAATTGTACTAGGAGGATTATTGGCATTCAGTTTTAAATATCAAAATTTTGAAGAAATAGATGTTCAAGTTACCATATAAAGTCAATTTAAGCAATGTAGATGGTGGTATGTCAAACCACTTACTAGAAATTAATTTTTTTAGAACAAAAAATAAGAGGTATGAGGCATATGTTAGGTTTGACACATAATCTATTCATTGTGCGAAAGTACAACTGAATATGAAATGTAGTTGTTGTAAATGTGTGTGTGTGTGTCAATTAAGTTTATTAAGTTTATCTTTGGTGGTTGGGCAGAATAGTTGTTATCCCTCCCCACCCGGGTTCAAGTCCTAAGTAAGTTGACATGTTAACGTTATGGAAATAGAGTAACTTGTTGCACTCTTAATTGAGTCTATATTGAGGGTTGGCCTAGTACAACAACCTCTCTCTTGCCTTTGCGCTAAGAGAAGGTTATTTCTTCTCTGAGCAGTACACAACATCTATATATATATATATATATATATATATATATATCACATTAAAAAAATAAATAAATAAATTATAGAACATCTCATAGCATACCATTATGATTCTACCTATCTATATGCTTTAACAAGTCCTTTGCTATTCTTCTTGATCTCAATCTTGAAGAGGCACAAGCAACCCATGACTCGACTTGTCAAATCTGATGCTCAACTGAACACAATGCTAACTAATCTGCCAATAATGTTGATCAATTGACAACTTCTTCATCAAACCACTAAGAGAATGTCTTTCCAAATCAAATTGTCAAAGGATAGATCTTCAATTGCAATTGTTGCTACTTAGACTCCCCCTCTTCAACATTCATAAGACTGAGAATCTCCAAGCTAGATTATAGAATGATATATGAATCTGCTTTGCTGCAGGATCATTATGAACCTTGACATCTTCCTTTGTACCTGTAGATTTATCATGGTCTTGCGATTTTACAAATCCTGAGAGCATGACCTATGAGATTTCTTCATTCACTTGATCTTCTTGCTTTTGTTTTCTTCTCAAACCTTCTTGTACCTAACATTAAGTTCTCCTTAATGGAAGATTTCATCATGTATCTGCAGTCATGAGCTATGTGTCACTTAACACTGGCATTTGAAGCATTCAATGTGGCACCTAAGTGATGGAACAATGGATGTATACTTTTTGTTGATGAAGCCATTTTTAGATACATGTCTCATGTTCCTGAAAACTTGCTTCTTGGTTAAGATAATTTCCATCATAATCATCTTTATCATAAGCTTTGCAATCCTTAGCCTTATGTCCAAAGTCAATACATGAAAAATAATATACACAGAAAATATGTGGTGTTCCTAGCCTTGAGATGTCTTGTCTGGATGATCTTCTGAAAGCATTCTTTCTCGAAGGAGGATCAGTCCTTTGTTGTTCCTTGTCTTTGATTACCTTAGAATTACTTCTTTGAGCAGTAACACTGTCAATCTTCTTTTGTCCTTCACTTCAATTTGGCCTTTGAAGGATTCTTCTTTTAGGCTTTTCTTCTGACATCGTGTTTTGTAGGGCTTGAACATCTTCATTACATGGAGCTTCACCTACTTCTTTTTCCTCCATCTTTAAGTGAGCAATTTCTTGATCATTTTCATTAATGACATGATTCTTCTTTTCAACATCTTGCATTTACAAAACAACTCTTATTTATTTTGACTAACTTTTTTTCCTCGTACTTCAAAACAATTTCCTTTAGCTGGCTTGTTAAGATTTTGTCTCTCTCTTTGCTCTTTCTCAACATGTAAGTCTTGGGAGGGATACTTCTTTTGTTTCTTTGTCAAATCCTGCATCTATTCCTTTTACTATTCATTTTCCTTTTTTAGCTTGTTTATTTCTGCTAGAGCTGCATCAATTTCCTTTTTATTTTTAATAACTTCAGCTTCAAGTATTTGATTGCATTTTTCCTTATTTTGTTAAGATCACTTAAGGAACTGGTCAATTCTCTCTCTATCCACTTCTACTTCTTCTTCATTGTCACTAGGATATTTGCTGAGTATCATCATCTTCATCTTGACCTGTCTTCTTTAAGTAGAATTTTGAAGCTTCTCCTAAAGATATTCCGTTGATGAGCATTGATTTATATTGGATTTTAGTATTTTACGAGTCTGGAAAATCACTTAGAATGACATCCATTACTCATGTATTGTACCTTCTAGATTCATTAAAATAGATATGTTTCCAAAAATAACTGAATATCGTATATCATATCCAGAGCTCCCAAATAGGCTTTCATTCTTCCAAACTTCCATAGCTTGTTTCATCGAATAAGGGAATTGGACCAACATGTTTCTCTTCATTCATTGTTATAGGTTCTAAAAATTTTGCATTATCAAAGACTTCCTTTGATCGCTTGGATGTGTGCTTCCTTGTTTTCCCATCTTTGATCTCTTGAGATATACCTTCCAATTTTTAGGTTACAATTGATGGAACCTCGCTCTAATATGGTGTTGGGAATATTTAGCAATGCGAGAGGTGAATTAATATTGGGCATTTTTTTAACAATTTTAATTATATCATGTAACTTGATACTAAACAAATTAACACTTTCATTCAATATTGCACAACATCAAAACTGATACGATATTTTAGATGAAACCTTTCAGAGAAAAAACACATAATTCTTTTAATATAAGTCTTAAATATTACATCAGCACATTGAAGCTCCAACTTCCAAGATTTTCAGCCTTTGGAAGAGGCTCCAACCCCCTAATTTATCAACTCCAATTTGAAAGGATGTCCAATACCCTAGTTTTTATCATCTCCAAATAAAAGATGCCCCAACACCTTGCAACATCATCACTACCCTAGCACCACCTACCACCTTGAAGTGTTTCGGACTCCGGCCACACAAGAGACTCTAATCTCCGCCTTGCACCACTCTACCACCCTACTCAACAAGCCACCATTTTCCACTTTGAAGGCTTCGACCTTCAATTCATCACAATGGAATATGTTTCATATATTTTCAAAGTTTGGATCCACTTTTATTCAGTGTCAGCATACACAACATCAAATAAATTTGTTGATTCTCTTAATTTGCAAGATTGGCACAAGGTTTTCAGCAACGTATCAACTCTCTCCGACTAGAACTCAATGAACCATAGAAGCTTCAACAGTAACTCCATCTCGGCAATAACATCACGCCTCAATCTCATACAAAACAATCTCTATCCAAATCCTAGCGATGCCATCAACACTTTTGCTTAGCAATACATGACATTGTAAAAAGCTTTAATTATATCGGCATATACATGAAAAAACTGAGGAGATTTTCTCAACAAGCCATCAAACATAGCAATAATTCCAACAATACATAGAGACAAATCAACAATCATCATTTTCCTACAATGATGACATACGCAATACAACTCTAGCAACAAAGTATCAAATCGTAGTAGCAGTAACTCATATCAAGGTCAACATCATTCAAAAGGTCATACTTCATTAGCACATTAACCAACTCTTTTGTCGAGCGTATTCAACCAATGCACTCAAATACAAACCTAACTTTGCAACATACCTCCAACATTGCCGAAACATCGGTATTATCAAGATAATTTGGTCATTGTATTGCCAAATCGTAGCAACATACGACAAATGACCAATCTAGTCTTCAACAAATAACCACACTCTTATGCTAAAAAAAATCAAATCAACTATTAATTATTCAAAATTCGGATAGTTTTTTTTCTCCGCTTGAAAATTTTTCGCGCTCGCTCTACATCCTCTTGGGCTCGGCTGCCGCCTGCCCCCGTCTGACATTGAGCTCTCGTCGCCCGAGGAGCCTTTGGTGTGCGGGGCGATCTGGATTGGTGAGGTTACGGCTTCCGTGTTTGTCTTTTGCTCTGTGGTTAAATGACTGCGGGGTAGATGCAGCCATTGGTGCATGGGGTCACTGCTTTGACCTGCCTCATAAAACCATGACGAATGGAGGTGAATCCTTTCACGCCTTCGAGACTTAGATGCATTCAGAGTCACTTATTCTTTGCGGTGATAGCGGCGGGCCTCGGTCTCACAACAAAAGTTCGTTAAGAAGTTGGACAACATCCCTACGGTGTCTCTCTGGGTAGATGATGCTTGTAGATCGGCGCTAAACAACGAAAAGGAGCCTCTCGGCAGTTCACGGAGCTATGGCGCCATCACGAGCGATGGATATTGGGTCAACAACGCCCGGATCCTTTGGTTGAAGAATACGAAAAGCCATTTTGTGTGAGTTCTTCGTCTTCGTGTTTGACGACGTGGGCCAAGCTTGATCTTCGAGCGAGCCTTGTTGCGGGCACAAGGTTATATTTGAACAAATGGTCTCCAGTTGTTACCATAACAAAGATGTGCCCACAATGTCGTTCATTTGGGTGCGCCTCCCGCACCTCCTCACGTGCTTTGAGTCGAGCTGTTGCCAATCCATTGGCAATATTGTAGTGAAATATATTGATCGAGGCGAAAGAATCAATTCTCCTGTAGCACGCATCTGTGCAAGTTGATGCGGAAATTAGAGCTCCCACAAGCCATCAAACTTTCGGTGGCCAGGCCCCGGTCGCACATTCAAGAGCTAGATTACGAACCCTTTGCCCACGACACAAGTGTAAACCTTTGCCATGAATATGGGCATTTCGCAAGATATTGTAAAAAAAAAATGAGGAAATAGCGAGAGAAGAAAAGGCGGCAGTGGAAGCAAGCAAGAAGGCAATGACGACGGGCAAAACAACAAAAACAAAGTAAAAGGGAACGGGGAACAAAACGAGGGCAGAAGACGCAAGTAATCAAAACGGTGGAAGCGAAGCTAACGACATTGCGAGGAGACAAAAACCCCTTCGGATCGCCACCATGGTGATTCCTCCCGACGAAGCGAGGAAGATCTGCACGGACTGAATAATGCGATTAATCAAGAACGGTAACATCCCAATCCAAACTCTAGCAGTACTTCTTCTCCTTCTTATCTTGACATCATAAAACAAAAGAAGAAGAACCTGAAAACACGGAGCTCTACGATGAAACACGAAAGGCCATCTAAAAAAGTGGGAGAGAAGAACAAACAAGGAAGCACAGGAAAGAAGAATCGGAGAGCAGCCCGAAAACCTAGGCAGGTCAAACTACCATTGAAATGACCATCGGAAAATACAAGACCAAGGCGCCCAAGGGGAAGGCCCCACCCCATCAATTGGTAAATGATACGGCTTGTCTCTTAGGCCTTGGGGGCGGGTAATCCCAATAATGAGAGGCTATCAAAGATTTATTGAAAGATGGAAACCGCGAACATCCTTATGCTCCAAAGAGCCAAAATAGAAGGAAAACTAAACACTAGCATTATGAAATGGAAGTACGATTCGGGAAAATTTTGTCGGTGCAAGGGGTTCGTAGGAGGAATAGGCACATTTTGGTCAAAAAACTCCTTTCTCATTAGAAGAACGATTCTCGAGACCCAACATTGGATCTTCACGGAAGCTCGCCACCTTTGCAAGCAACCTCTCCCTTGCTTTGTTCAACATCGTCCCTGTTCATTATGAAGAAAAAGAAGTCTTGGAGGTCACTCATGGATTATATGACAGATCAATCCCACAAATATAGTCATAGGCGGTGATACGAATATAATTCTAGATCCCACAGAGAGAAAAAAGAGGAGGTTACTCTAGGGATCCTTTCATCAATACGGTGGGAAGTACGTCTTTGCGGTGGGACTTAGTTGACTTCAAACGTGAAGAGCAAATACCTGGACTAACAACGAACGCGGGGAGAAAATCATATCTGTACTGAAATTTGGATAGATTCCTCATCGGCGCTCTGCTAATGATGGACAACGGAAATAGTTTTTCAAGATTCTCCCAAAGCTCATCGGATCATAAACCAATCCTTTTATGCCTAAAAAGAAGAAGAAGATCTGAGCATTCTCCCATTTTCGTTTCAATCCTCTGCAGGCGGGTAAAGAAGGATTTCTTTGAAACGGTCAAAACGCAATAGAGCGAGATGCTAGGATCTAATCTATGTGTGGGAGCAAAAAAATGAAAAACACAAAAAAAAGCTCTTAAAAGGGTGGATAAAGAAATCCCATGCAAACCCCCTCTGGGCAGAGGAAGAGGCCAGTTCTTATGTTGGAAGAATACAATTGAAAATGGAGAGAAAGATCCCTCTCCCCCTGAGACTTGGCCAATGAAAAAAAAATCTACCCAAAGGAGACTTTATCACATTCTTTTAGAAATGAAGAAGAACATTGGCGCTTAAAGTCCTAAAATCTGTCGCTTAAATACGAGGACGAGAAATACCACATACTTCCATAAACGGTCTGAGGCAACCTCACGTAATCATATAGCGAGAAATTACCAACTCTAACGGACGGTGTATAAAGGATTTTCTCAAATCAAAGAAGCATTTGTAAACCATTTCCAAAACCTCCTTAGTGCGGAAAAAGATAGGAATGAGGAGGATGCATTAGAGTTTCTCTCAACCATTCCAAAACTAGTCTGACATGGAAGATGACGGATTCTCGATGAGCCCGAGTCACGGAAAGAAGAGATAACTATTATGGTACGGTCCATGGAACCGGACAAAGCTCAGGACACGACGGTTTCTCGGTTCATTTTATAGAATTTGTTCAGGAGATAATCAAATGCGATCTCTTGAATGATAAGAGGAATCTTGAGAAGGCAAAAGTGGGTGGAGGATAAACTCCACCTTCCTCGCACACAATCCCCAAGGAAACAAACCCGAGGGCTCCTTTAGTAAATCGAGCCGATCTCACTCTGCAATTCATCCTACAAGATCGTGGCCAAACTGCGGCTAACATAATTAAGCCCCTTCTCCAAAAGCTCATCTCTCGGCCCAAGGAGGATTTGTGAAAAGCGGAGACAAATCACAGACAATATCACCAAATCGAGAAATACTGCCTCGATCAGGCTTGGGAAGAGCAATTATGATAATCAAATTGGATATGTGTAACGCCTTTGACGGAGTTAATCGTTCTTTTTATTCGGGGTCCTTACGGCCTTGGATTCAATGAGAATTCATAAACCTCATCAAAGCATTGAAAATATACGGATCGCCCCAATGGTGAATGGTAGACCGGCGAGTTCTTTTAGCTTCTAGGGGAGTAGTGGTATGCCCTCTTTCTCCCTTTCTCTACGATACATTCGTCGATTCACTAATGAGAAGGCGTACGGGAGAAACAAATTGGCTCCATTCCGGGGATAAGAATTGTGCAAGGCATTGTGATGAACCACGCGCTCTTCTTGATGATTCACTCATCAGGGGGTGCTTCCATGAAAATTACCTAACATATGAAGATCATTCTCCAAAAGTATTGCGGCACATCAGGGAGCGTTAATTAGCGAGAGGAAAAGTGTTGTCTATGGATGGAATACGGACCAACGACTATTGAAAGGATTGCCAACGTTTTGGGGTTCAAGGTTATGCGGCGTGGGACAAAATTAAGTATCTCGGTCTCCTTTGACGATGGGATCAGCAATGATCACACATTGGGAGGTGATTTCAAAGTTCCAAAAAAAAGATTGCGAGCGTGGGGGTGAGCGTTTGGCTCTCCACGGGCGGCAAGCTCACTCTAATTCGATGTTGTGCTTTCGGCTCTACCAACATTCCAAGCCTCTCTGGCGATGGCTCCAAGACAAATCGCGGATCAAATCTCATCACCATGCGGAATTTTCTGGAGACGGTGGGAAGGGAAACAGCAATCGATTTCTCAGTGACTAATTCGGAAACGATTGACGTCCCTTTCTTGAAACGGACTCCAAATTCGTGACCCCGACGCCAAATTGTGGCAAGTGCAGCAGCTACATGCTTTTAGCAGAACTCGCATCTGTTGACCAGCCTCTTAAAACTTAAGTATCTCAAAAATCGGTCGTTCACCCACTCCTTCAATCGAGCGCTTGCTCCTAGAGGAACGCGAGGCTTGGGCTTTCTTTGTAAAGGGATCGATTTCTTTAGAACTCATTTGTATAAATCCCGGGGAATGGCGAAAACATATTCTTTGTGGAAGGAAAGTCGAATCATGGAATGCCTCTTTAGCTATTAATGAAATTGTTGATTTAGAGAGCTTGTTAAGTTAAAAAAGAGTCGAAAAATCGAGGATACTCATGAAGTGGGACAACGAAGGCAATTGGCGGCGTTGGACATTTGCCCAACATTCAGTGCATTTAAAAAATCGGTTGAATGCTCTCACGGATGCAATTCACCAGGACTTTTTGTGCATAAGGACGAGAAGACTCTTGGGGATAGGGAAAAAATTGTGCACACGGCCAGGCAAGGATACTTACAGTCTGAGAGCAGGACTCATGCTTGCAGTCTGATGTGGAATCGAGATGCGGGAAAACTTTAGCATTCCCAAGATCAATTTCTTTTTTTGGACCTTGTTCCACAACAAAATCTGTTGGAGATAATGCGTACGGAAAAACATAGTAGTCCTCATCGATGTGTGTTACGCAAAAATGCATTGGAAACCTCAGAGTTCATGTTCATCGATTGTGAGTATACACAGAGCTGGACTAGCTTCTTGACGGTCTGCTGAATGTGAGACCCCCGGCATTGTTCAATCACGGACATGTTCTTGTCTTGGAGAGCTCGATACCCCTTCAACATCGGTAATGATCTCTTTGGCATAAGGTGTGGATTACGGCTCAAAATATGTTCTTTGCATTGTAGCTTGCAGGAGACGATATTGTCTTCAACAAAAAATAGTAACGAATAATGCTTGGGAAGCGAGCCAAAAACTTCTTTTAAGTACGAGACACTCCTTTGTGTCAAAGAAGATAGTTCCTTCGGGAAATGAAGGAGCGCAGGTGGATGGCTTCTCCCCCATGCGAGACTGACGATCATTCGTCCAAATCATAAGGAAAAATCGCTTGATTCGAGACACCTTGGATAGTTTCGAAGTGGTGGAAATCACAAGGTAAATGCTGCTATCTTCTTTGATGGAGCCTCGAAAACCTTGAAGCGGAGTCGGGGAGGCGAGGAGGGGGTTATTTACTTCCGAATGGGAGAAGGGGACTTCGAGCTAGGACTTGGGTTCAAACTAACGTGAACCGAAGTTCTCGACCTTTTAAGCTTGTCAGCGCGGAAAAGGAAACCCGAAATCTTAGTCTTTGGAGACTGGTGTTGATAAAATCTTTATGAGCAAGAAAGGGCTCGAGGATCCGGCGCTAAACAAACGGCTCACAAGAGTAGAAAAGACTTCGAAGGACTTCTCCTCTCGGCTCAAATCTTCCACATCCTCGAAGAAATTAAACACGAAGCCGAGACACATTGGCAAATACGAGATGCTCTAGAAAAGAGCATGATCGACATAAATACGAGAGCACGAATATAACGCTATTCCCTAAATGGGCAAGGCGTTCTTGTAAAAGCGAGAGAATTGTATTGTTTGGAAAACGATTGAATTATAATGTGATAAACGGCCATTCATCTCTATCAATAAAAATACCGTTTCGGTTAAAAAAAAAAAAAATCAAATCATTATAACCTCTAGTTATCAATGCGGGCAATGTATCGATGCATTAATAAAATACTCATAACTCTCTTATTTCTTGAAGCGATACTTTCTAGATATATGTCCCCAGCAACAACAATGATAAACCTTTGTGCTCAAATATCTAATAAAATGATCAATGATTCTTCGCATCCCTACTTTAGTAGATATATATTGTTAGGAACATAACCTTGTCGTGATACTCGGTGATCAAGTGGATTTTCATTTGTAGATTCTTTGTGACAACTCCTTGTAATGATTTATTTAGACAATTATGAGTTGGTACTTTATAGCCTTCCCGAAATGACGAGTTTGCCATAAATGCTAGACAATCGGGTTGGATTATAGTGTAATGTATGATATATTAGACTCACAACATAAATGGTATCTGCAACAAACACTAGATGAATTCCAACCGGTCCAACCTTAAATTTGCCTTAAACTCAAGTAAATTTCGCTCAAGAAAAAGGCCACGAACGAACCTAAATATGTGTGTGCTTGAGAGGGTCGAGATTGTTTCCTTAGTGTTGCGGCCAGCCCGCGGGCGCTACGGCCTATCACAAGTCATTGTGGCTAACTCGGACGAAATTTGGCCCTTGAATGTGGTTTCCTCAAGGCTATTGTGGCAATAGACCTCGTATTCCTCTTGAATGTTGCCTCGGATGTTGAATAAATCTTATATTTTTTACCTCAAAATGTCTAAGTTGACCCTCAAACTGAGAAATTTGGAAATTGACCTCAAATTAGGCCTTCTTCTTTCTAATAGTAGTGAACACATTGGCCTTTGTTCCAACAAAAGACAAGTAATTAAATACAACAAAAACTTGGAAAAAATTGGCCTCCTTACCCCAGATCTATATTCTTGAAGCCTTAAATGAATTTCAAAGCAAAGATTACCTAAAAGTCAACAAGTCAAATTGATGAATTATGAGGCCGGTTGGTACCCTATATACACAAAGAATGGGCATGATGGCGGGGATGGGGGGAGGGGGTGTGGTTGACTTTTCAAAAAACGCAAAGTAGGAGCTAACACATTAATAAATATGCTGCTTGTTGTGGTAGGGACCTTAATTGTTCCTTTAGTAGGTTACAAAATGAATTTCTTCATTACATTTGGAGAGTTGACTAGGACAACTTGAGACCCATACCAAATTATTCAAGAGTTCCTTATCTATTAATGTCAAATATGACCAATCAAAAATTTGTCTTTCATCATTCAAATTGGGCACCATGACCATACTTTTAAGCTACGTTTTTTGAAAAAACTATATCTTCTCAACCATGAGGACTTATGTGGCATACAACCTACTATTAGAAATGGCATGACGAACACTATTAGTTGATGATGGTCTTTCTTGCAAATTCATTGATCTTCCCATACATTTTCTTCATCGATTCTGGAACATCATGACCACACCCCCTTTCTTCTCTTCCTTAAGGGCTTCTTATCCATTAAGGCTTCCAATTAATTACAATCTATTGATTTATATTAAAACATTCAAAATGAGATGTTGGTATCAATACCAGCAGCACCATGTTGGAAATCTTTTGAGAGGGGTGAATCGATGTTTTACTGATTGTTAATTTTACTAGTTAGATCATATATGTTGAACACAAAAATGAACAATGGTGGAATGCTTTTATTAATTTCTTCTTTACAATAAATGAAGTACAATAATGATATAGGGCTCAAGCCCTAGATGGCTCCAATCTTAAGGGCTCCAGCTTTGTATTGTGCCAAACACCAGAGCTTGGTCTTTCCAAGGCTCCAACCTTGTCAATTTGAGGCACCGAAGCCTCTGGGAGCTCCAACCACATGAGTTTAAAGGCACCAACCTCTAGGGCTCCAACCCTATCACTAGTACGGAGCTCAGGCCTGGTTTCTTGGCGACTCCAATCCTCTAGGGCCCCAACCCTGTCTTCCCGAGGCAGAGCCTTGACTCTGTAGGCTCTAACCTCTTGGGCTCCAACCCTGTTCCACATCGTCAAAATATCTTTGGTTATTCCTTACGGCTCCCAATGTCTTCTTGATAAGCCCTAACAATCTTCAACTATCCCCTCACACTTGGTCTCCATGTCACATCATCAATGACAACCTTGTCTTCTCATGAATGTCCTCACCTGCTCTGTATCACCAAACACTTTCTCCAAGGTTACCTCATGATGGCTTCAATGCATCACTGATCTTCAAGGTGTCTCAAGGCTAGTCAATGCTTGGTCTTTGTGTGGAAAGCCAAAATTGTCTTAAATAGTCTACCCCAATATACTCTTTAAGATTGTTCAATAGTACATACCTGATCCTCAAGTGAATACAAAAGTCTTACAAAGATCTTCAAGAGTATCCTTCAAGGTAGCCCAAGTTCACACTTTTTTGCTCTAAGCCTCTTGAGGAGCTTCTTCAAAAAATTCTCCAAGGGAGTCTTCAACAATGCTTCAATATGTCTTCAATAATTGTCTCAAAATATTCTCCAATGTCCTTAGTAGTGTTTACAAAGTACACTAGATGGTCTTCAAATATGTTCAAGAGGACTTCAATAGATCTTCAATACGCTTCAACGAAACTGAAATCTTCTCAACAAATCTGCTCCAACAAGAATACCTTCAACCATTTCAAGCAAGCTTATCATTGTAGGTGACCCTTAAGTTATTCATTGTTCAAAGCTAGGTAACGTCAATGGGTTGCTTACAAATGTCATCAAACAAATCTTATAAAGATGATTATGAAATTTCCTCAAAATATGTCATTGAGCTAGCATGCTTGCCCAAAGTTTGGACCCTCCCTCTAATCCTTCCACGGAGTCGAGGTATTGCGAAGGGCTGGTCCGGAAAATAAATGTCTGGCTTATTCGAGACACCAATTCAAAATTAATTTGAGGTGTTGACCCTGCTGTGTGCGAGATCTTTACCACGGTCTGAACTCTAGATATATGGTTGCGATTTGTAGGACGGATCCAAGTTTTGTGGTATAGTTCTCAAGATTGAACTCTATGACATAAGTACGTCCCGAATGATCCGACTAGCGGGTGTACGGTTCTAGATCAGGGCCGCAAAACAAGTGGCTACCTCTGTCGATGGAGCCTCAAATGAGAAGCCTTAATTTACGCATAAACAGTTCGAATTCTGAAGGGTTTTTTAAATGCGATTATGAGCCTCCAAAACGCGATCTATGCTACAATCTAGTTCTTACTCACGGGTACGTGATATGGTCTTTAACGACAAGTCGAGATTATAGAGAATAAATTTGAGTTTTTAACCCAAACGAAATGATTCTCCTCGATCTCTTACTAGTTCTACGTCCTCGGAAATTTCAAAGACGATATCCAAATTTAAATTTGCTTGTGTTAGTGCGGCTTTATATATATAGTTGTTTGTCCATTTATGAAGAGACCCGTCATTGGATGAAGGAGTATGAGCCTACACAGAGTCGGCTCAGAGTGACTAGGAAAAAATAATAATTTTTCTAACTTATAATTCAATTTCTCATAATCTAGGAGTTAGGAGGTGTATAATAGCTCGTTAGAAAGGGAAAAATATTCTCTACAAGATGATGTCGATTTCATGCTTAGGTAGGGTCATCTTCCCTTAAAGAAAATTATATTTGTGAAAGCTGTCATTATTATTTTCATGGTAGCCATTAGGATTTTATTTTAGGCATTGATTTTTAGGGCTCCTTCATCATAGAATTAGGTGTCACTATAGAGGACATGCATGTCATCATGATAGTATCCATCATTCATGTTATCACGAAGGTATAGCATCATGTATTCAATAATATTGCGGGTCTTCCAACCTTCATCAAGTGCGGCATCATTAGGAGAGCTTCAAATAATATCTTTCTAGTCTTCCAACCTTTTCCTAGCATTCATTAACAATCGTGTTCATTAATTAGTGTATGACATCATCAATGGCATCAAGAGTTATCTTGACATATTCGTGGATTGACCAACCCGGGGTTATGGCGTCATCATCTAGAACTAGGCATACGAAGAATATTGACGCAATAGTCAATGCCATATTGACATTGACCAATGACCTTGATTCTCGATCTCCCCCTTTGTCATTGATGTGATATTCTTTCCCTTCCAACATTCTCTCCCCCTTTGACATCAATGGAAAATTAGGTGCCTAAGTAATCCCTTTGTCAAGTTACTTCTTTTCTTGATGAATAGTAGTCCCTCATAGGTATGTTACTCCCCTTTTGTCATGGTGCTCTTCCTTCTAGAAATGTGGTCCATGATATGTTTGCATTCCTCATGTGGTAGACCAACTTCTCTTTTGCATAAGCTCTTCTAGCTCAAGAAAACTTGTTGCCTTGTAAAAATAATTGAAGAAAAAAAAACGATTCATTGGATGAATAAGGGATCATGTTCCTTGATGAAGTTTCTATCAGCCTATGATCTATTAAAGGATGATTGTCCAAGTGTGACTCATCAAAGTTTTCATAGGGTCCATTGACGGATAGTTTTACGCAAAATGATTAAGAATCACAAGCTCCCTAACAGTATGTAGTCTTCTTCTTGTGAAAATTCATCATCCAAACCTTGTAATATCACATCTGTTAGGTAAACATGACTCGGGGTAGAGTCAATGTTGGCTAGGAGTAAATAGTAGTGGTTTTGGGGCATGGTTTGTGCACCCATGGTTTCGACCCATGGTATTGCATGTAATGGAGCCTATAAAAGGTTGGGAACTACTTCATTGTAATGTAGGCCTGAGGAGTGAGTGGTGAAGCTCACTTAGCTAGATTAGCCGGGTTTTTAGCTAATGTTTAATGAAATTTCATTGGTTGGGTTTTTCCAGGAGTTTGGGGTTTTTCTTGGTAAAATATTTGTGTTAATGTTTATGATTTGTTGTTGGTTGTTTCATGATTATTATTCCTCTCGGTAAATTTATTATTTCTCCATTAAATTTCTAATATATAGTGTTGTGAGCCATATTTGGCTTCGGAGGGACGCTTTTGTAGGGAGAAATAAATGCACCCTTTGCGGATACGTATACGGAGGAGATGGTGTTCTAGGAAATAGGAAATATCAATTGATCGATTCCATGGGGAATTCCATGGAGAGGTTTCTCAATGGATAAAGAGAACAATAGATGTACATACAACTCGAGATGCAGCGACTAGCGATGATAAGAAGTTGGTACGAAAGTCGAGAGATGAGAGGATGTTTGCACGTGGATTAATTAATTGATGAACCATGTATATGAAGAGAACTCCTAGAGAATTTGGCGGTTCTGGTGGTGACCCATGTAATCCGATAGATGGGTTCTTTTTATATGAACATTTATTTCATATATCTAAGTGATATGATGAAAAAAAAATATTATTATAATGGAGTTAATTTATTACATGTAATGGAGCATCTGCTGTAAGACTGGTATGGCATGCGTACACACGGGTAATCAGCATTAAAGTTTGGGTTAGAACTAGGTATTAGGGGGGGATGTCAAGTTAATAATTACCACGGATAAAAATATTGAGGGGTAAGAGCTAGAGTGAGTGGGGTTGTCTCCTTATGAGTTTAGTTGGATTTTAATAATCCCCAAGTCAAGTTTAAGGGGGAATTGTTAGGTAAACATGACTCGGGGTAGATTCGTGTTGACTAGGGTAAATAGTAGTGGTTTTAGGGCACATGGTTTTGTGCACCCATGGTTTTCAGCCCATGGTATTGCATGTAATGGGCTTTATCGTGGGGAATAGCATTGTAATGTAGGCACTGGGAGTGAGTGGTGAGCTCACTTGGCTAGATTGGCCGGGGTTTTGTTGTCATTGTGAAATTTCATTGGTTGGGTTTTTCCTCGGAGTTTGGGGTTTTCTAAGATAAAATATTTGTGTTAATGTTTACTGATTTGTTCTTTCGGTTTTTTTTCATGATTATTATTCCTCTCAGTGGGAATTTATTATTTCTAGGTAAATTTCTAACAACATGCGAGGATGTCTTCATCAAATTAACTGACATGTGTTGTTGGTTGGAGTGTTCAAAAGACTTTCGGACCCAATTTGCTTCCTTCTCCATACTTGTGTAACTTTCTTTTGGGTTGGTTGTCATGGTTTTAAGCTTGTTTAGGAACCCAAGTCAAGTTACAATCACGTGCCATATAATCGATGTTATGAGTAATTGAAGCACTCTATCTTATTCATGAATAGAGATCATGAATTCTTCTTGCAAAGTTTCTTCTAGGAAGCTGAAGAGGACCATTATATTTGTCCTTGTGGTATGCCCTACAATCCTTTGCCATGCCCAAAATTTGCTGAGAATAACAATAACCATGAATATACTTTTGTACACAGAGGATGGAGATTTCCTTGATGTACTTCTAAAATAATTTTGTCTTGGGATCCTTTGCTCAGTTATTGCCTCTAGCATTCTTGACACCATCAACATATCTTCTTGGAGTAGAATTCTTCCAATGTCATCTTGACTCTTCTTCTTGCCTTTGATGGAACTAAGAACTCAATATTTCTTCCAATCTTTTCCACATCCTTATTGTTTGAAACGACAAGGATTGCATCATTCTTGTTGAGGAGTTCACAGCAAGACCGATTTATCAGGGGATATTTGATGACTTAGGATGTCATCTGGGGTTTGAGAACTCTTCCAAGTTCTTATTCAACAACTTCCTTTTTCGAGACAATTTCTCCTTTCAACTTTTCATAATCTTCATCTTTCTAAATAGTCGCTTCTTCATTTCTTCCATCATCCTTGTTGCTTCGTGTGCTTCGATTTTTAAGGAGATGATATTTGATTTCATTATGAAGATTTCTTCATTCTCCTTTACTATTTGCTCTCCATTTCTTCTTTGATTTTCTTGCATACTTCTAGTTGAGATCTAAGAGAAGGGACTTCTTCCTTGTATTGACCAATCTACTGGCTTCAGGTTGTTCAAGCTCTTAAGTCTTTGTTCAAGGTGGGTTTACAAAGTTTCTTCCTTTTATTTTCCTTATCCAATTGATTTGTCTGTGTTCAGCTTCTTCATGATGCTTTCTTTTGTTTTGGTAATTCATTTAAGTTTGACGAAGCTCCTCATCTCTTTCTTGTACTTGAAGCTTGACAAGTTCAACCCTTCCTTGTCTTGTCTTGGTTACCATCTTTTGCTTTCTTCTTAATTTCCTCGATTTCCTTTTTCAAAGCATTAATCTCTTCCATGGAAACCATAAGTTTATTCGGGAGATCTTCTTCAGTCTTCTTTGTTCTCTTCATCTTCTAGGTCTTCTTTAGCCTTGTTGTCATCTCTCTTATCTTCAACTTCCTTAATGGATTCTGGACTTCTTTCTTGTTTTCCATCATCTTTTTGACTAGAGATCATTGTGATACTCCTTTTGAGTGAAGATCATGAAGTTTTGCCCATATGACTTTTCTTTGATGAACATTTTCCAAAATTGGCCTTCATAGAATTTGGTAACCCATTCAAAATTTCCTTCATTGCTCTTGTATTGTTACTCCTTGGATTCTTCATCCATTATGTCATTAGTAATCAGTTTTCCAAAATTCCATTACTTGAGTCTTCAATAAATTCCTCATTCATGCCTCCCATATATAATTTCATTGAACAACGGGCAACCGCCATTAGTTAACCAATTTCAATGGTTGAGGAACACACATCTTTAGGAGCATTGGAGACTTTCTTCCTTGACTTTTCCATTTGTGTTCTAATGATCAACCTTCAAGTTGTTGACTTTGAGTGGAAGGCCAGCTACGATACCAATTGTTGGAAACCAGAGAGGGTGAATCGATATTTATTTTCAATTGTTAATTTTACCGGTTAAGATCACTTATATGTAGAACACAAAATGAACAATGATGGAATACTTTTATTAATTTCTTCTTTACAATAAGTAAAAAATTACTGTATGTGATATAAGGCTCCAACCCTAGATATAAATCTTCCGAACTCCAACCTTTATTGTGCAACCTTGAACTTGGTCTTTCAAGGTTAGCCTTGTCAATTTGAGCATCAACCTCTGGGGCTCCAACCACCTCAATTTGACACCAACCTCTAGGGCTCAACCCTATCTGCGAGTACAGAGACTCAGAACTTGGTTTCTTGACAACTCAATCCTCTGGGGTTCCAACCCTATCTTCCAAGGCACAGAGCCGCAGCCTAAAGCAGAGCTCTAACCTCTTGGGCTCCACCCCTGTTCACATCGTCCAAATATGTTTGGTTATTCTTTACGGCTCCCATTATCTTCAACAAGCCCTAACAATCTTCAACTATCCCCTCACTTAGTCTCCATGTCACATCATCGGCGCTTAACCTTGTCTTCTCATGAATGTGTCTCCACTTGCTCTTCATGTCACCCAAACCTTTCCTCCAAGTCACCTCACGTGATGGCTTAAATGCATCATGATCTTGAAAGTGTCTCAAGACTTCAATCAATGCTTGGTGTTGTGTCTGGCCAAGTATCTTCAATAGTCTACCCCAATATACTCTTTAATATTGTTCAATAAGTTTAACACAAATCCTCAAGTGAATGCAAAAGTCTTCTAAAGATCTTCAAGTATCATGGTGGCCCAAGTTACGCATTAACAAAGCGCTCTTAAGGGCTTTACTTCAGCATTCTCCAAGGGAGTCTTCAACAATGCATTCAATTTGTCTTCAATAATTGTCTCAAAAATATTCTCTAATGTCCTTAGCGTTACACAAAATTTTAGATGGTCTTCAAATATGTTCAAAGAGGACTTGATAAATCTTCCAATCTTTGCTTCAACAAGGCTTCAAATCTTCTCAACAAATCTGCTCAACAAGAATACTTCTTTGTTCAAACCCAGCTTATCATTGTTCGGAGCCCTTAAGTTATTCATTGTTCAAAGCTTCAAAATAACGTCAATGAGTGCAACTTTAAATGACATCAAACAAATCTTATAAAGATGATTATTGAAATTTCCTCAAATATGCATTGAGCTAGTGCTTGCCCAAGTTAAGACCCTCCTCACCAATCCTTCCACGGGTACGAGGTATTGTTACGGAAGGAACGAGGGTCCAAAGCAATGTCACGAAAGACTTATCAGAGACACCAATTCAAAATTAATTTGAGCGCTAACCCTCTTTTGTCTAAGATCTTTACCACAATCCAAACTCACAGATATATGGCTCCAATTTGTAGGACGGATCCAAGTTTCTGTGGTATGGCTCTCGATAAATGATTGAAATACGTAACAAAGTCTATCAAATGATCCAAACTAAGCGAGTTCTGAGTCTGGTCAAATACCTCCAAAACGGTGGCTATAATCGTACGGCCTCAAATGGTATAATTCCGCACTTAAACGAGTCCCGAATTGTTGAAGGAGTTTCTTTTTTTAAATCTTGGTCAGGAGCCTCCAAAGCAGATCTCTCTTGCCAATGCGGAGTTCTTCACCCCTTGGGTTTGTCAATATAGTCTTTTCAACGGTTCGAAGTTGGGAATAAATTTCGGTTTTTAACCCAAGCAAATGATTCTCCTCGTTCTCTTACTAGTTCTGCGATATTGAAAATTTTAGGGGTAGATGTCAGGATTCTTGTTTTGTGAAATGATTGAGTGCAGATTTATATATATATAGTTGTTTGTCCTTATGAAGAGACACATCCATTGGATGAGAGTATGAGCCTACACAAGTCGGCTCAAGTCGGTAGGAAAAAATAATAATTTTTCTAACTTATAAATTCAATTTCTCATAATCTAGGAGTTAGGAAGTGTTTAATAGCTCGTACAAAGGGAAAAATATTCTCTACAAGATGATGTCAATTTCCTTAGCCAGAATTGGTCATATTCCCATCAAGAAAATTATATTTGTGAAATGTTGTCATTATTATTTTTCATAGTAGCCAATGATTTCATTTTTAGGCATTCGATTTTAAGGGCTCCTTCATCATAGAATTAGGTGTCACTATGTAGGGCATGCATGTCATCATGATAGTATCCATCATTCATGTTATCACAAAGGTATAGCATCATGTATTCAATAATAGTACGAGGTCTTCCAACCTTCATCAAGTGCGGCATCATTAGGAGAGCTTCAAATAATATCTTCCTAGTTTTCAACCTTTTTCAGTACATTAACAATCGTGGTCATTCATTAATGTGGCATATCAATGGCATGAGTTATCTTGACATCTTTGTGGATTGACCAACCAAGGAGCTGTAACTGCTGATCATAGAACCCGGAGCATGAAAGAATATTCAGCATCACCAATCGACTATGTTGACATCAATGACAACCTTGATTAACAATCTCCCCCTTTGTCATTGATGGAAATATTCTTTCCTTCCAACATTCTCTCCCCTTTGACATCAATGGCAAGCAAGGTGCCTAAGTAATCCCCATTTGTCAAGTTACTTCTTTTCTTCATGAATAGTAGTCCCTCATCGATATGTTACTCCCCTGTCATGGTGCTCTTCATACCGGGAAATGTGGTCCATGATATGTTTGCATTTCTTCATTTGTGAATAACTTCTCACACAATATAAACTCTTCTAGCTCAAGAAAACTTCTTCCTTGTAAACAAGTGGAAGAAAAAAACGATTCATTGGATGAATAAGGGATCATGTTCTTCAATGAAGTTTCTTAACACCCTGCTGATCTATTAAAGGATGATCGTCAAAATATGACTCCATCAAGGTTTTCACCAAGGTCCATTCACAAATGATTCATAAAGAATAGTCGAGAATACAAACTCCCCTATGATGTCGTAGTCTTCTTCTTGTGAGAAAATTCATCATCAAACCTTGTAATATCACATCTTCCAAGGATGTATTCATCAAGTCAACAACCGTGTTGTTGGTTGGAGCATTCGAGACTTTCGGACTGAATTTCTTCCTTCTCCATACTTTTGTGCTTTCTTTTATGGGTTGGTTGTATGGTTATAGCTTGTTTAGGCACCCAAGTCAGTTACAATCACGTGCCATATGTCCAATGTTATGGCAATTGAAGCACTCTATCTTATTCATGAATGAGAGATCACGACTTCTTCTTGCAAAGTTTCTTCTAGGAAAGCTGAGGGACCATTATATTTGTCCTTGTGGTATGCCTACAATCCTTTGCCATGTGCCCAAAATTTGTACAAGAATAACAATAACCAACAAACATACTTTTGTACTGGAGTATGGGGTGGCTTGATGTACTTCTAAAATAGTCTTGTCTTGGGATCCTTTGCTCAAATTTATTGCCTCTAGCATTCTTGACACCATCAACATATCTTCTTGGAAAAGAGAGTTTCTTTGATGTCATCTGACTCTTCTTCTTGCCTTTGATGGAACTAGGGCATCAGTATTTCTTCCAATATTTTCCACATCTATTATTGTTTGAAGCATTAGGAATTGCATCTGTTCTTGTGTTTGAGGTTCTGCATAACCAAGACTTTGATTTATCAAAGGATCTTTGATGACTTAGGATGTCATCTAGGGGTTGAGAACTCTTCTGATTCTTATTCAACAAATCCTTCCTTTTTGAAGAGACAATTTCTCCTTTCAACTTTCTGATCTTCATTTTTCATGACTAGTTGCTTCATTTCTTCCATCCTTGTTGCTTCGTAGCTTCAATTTTAAGGGAGATGATATTCAATTTCATTATGAAAATTCTTCATTCTCCTTTTGCTAGGCTAGCTCTCCATTTCTTCTTTGATTTTCTTGCATTCTTCTAGTTGAGATCTAAGAAAGAGACTTATTCCTTGTATTGACCAACCTGCGCCAAGATTGTTCAAGCTCTTAAGTCTTTGTTCAAGGTGAGTTGACAAAGTTTCTTCCATTTGTTGCCTTATCCAATTGATTTATTCATAGATATGACTTCCTCTTCATGATGCTTTCTTTTATTTTGATGAAATTCCTCTTTAAGTTTGGTAAGCTCCTCATCTCTTTCTTGTACTTGACTTGGCTCCAGTCCAACTTCCCTTCCTTGTCTTGTCTTGGTTACCATCTTGCACTTTCTTCTTAAGTTCCTCATTTCCTTTTCAAACTTTTAATCTATTCCATGGAAGCCATAAGTTTATTCGGAGATCTTCTTCAAAGTCTTCTTTGTTCTCTTCATCTTCTAGATCTTCTTTAGCCTTGTTATCACTCTCTTATCTTCGGCTTCCTTGATGGATTACGGATTTCTTTTCTTGTTTTCCATCCATCTTCTTGACTAGAGATCATTGTGAATGTCTTTTTGAGTGAAGATCACTGAAGTTTGTCCCTTATGACTTTTCTTGTGAACAATTTCAAAATTGGCCTTCCATAGAATTTGGTAACCCATTCAAAATTTCCTTCATTGCTCTTGTATTGTACTCCTTGGATTCTTCATCCATTATGTCATTAGTAATCCTTGATTTCCAAACTTCAATTCCTTGAGTCTTGAGAATTCCTCATTCTTTGCCTCCACCATATCAAAATTTCCATTGTTCAAATTCGCAAATTGATTGACTTCAATTTCAATGGTTGAGAACACATCTTTAGGAGGATTGGAACTTTCTTCCTTGGCTTTACCATTTTTGTTCTAATGATCAACCTTCAAATTTTTGAGCTTTGAGTGAAAACCTTGGTCACGATGCCAATTGTTGGAAACACGAGAGGGGGTAGATTAGTATTTCTTTTCAATTGTTAATTTACAGTTAAATCATATGTAGAACACAAAATGAGCAATGATGGAATATTTTTATTAATTTCTTCTTTTCTGATAATGATGGGTCTTTATTACGGATGAAGACTCCAATCTTCTCAGTCAACTTTGTATTGTGCCAAGCAGGCTTGGTCTTTCAAGGCTCCAACCTTGTCAATTTGAGACACAACCTCTAGGGCTCCAACCCTGTCAATTTGAGGCACCAACCTCGGCTCAGCCTATCTAGTACGAGGCTTCGGCTGGTTTCTTGAGGACTCAAACTATCTTTCCAAGCAACGACCTTGTCTCTATGAGGGCTCTAACCTCTTGGGCTCCAACCCTCGGCTTCACGTCGTCAAAATATGTTTGGTTATTCTTCTGACTCCCAATGTCAACCTTAATAAGCTAATCTTCAACTATCCCCTCGCTTAGTCTACACGTCACATCATCAATGACAACCTTGTCTTCTCATGAATGTGTCTTCACTACTCTTCATGTACCCAAACACTTTCTCCCGAGTCACCTCATGATGGCTTCAATGCATCATGATCTTCAAAGGTATCTCAAGACTTCAATCAATGCTTGGTCTTTTATGTGGAAAGCCAAAATTGTCTTCAATAGTCTACCCCAATACTACTCTTTCGTTGTTCAATAAGCTTCTACACAAATCCTCAAGTGAATACAAAAGTCTTCTAAAGATCTTCAAGTATCCTTCCGTGCTTAAAAATATACTGCCCGTGCTCTAAGCCTCTTCAAGGGCTTCTTCCAAAAAATTCTCCAAGGAGTCTTCAACAATGCTTCAATTTATCTTCAATAATTGTCTCAAAAATATTCTCCAATGTCCTTAGTGGTGTTACAAGGTACACTAGATGGTCTTCAAAGATGTTCAAAGAGGACTTCAATAGATCTTCAATATTGCTTCAACAAGGCTTCAAATCTTCTCAACAAGTCTTGCTCCAATAAGAATACTTCAACCTTGTTCAAACCCAAGCTTATCAGCACAGCCAGTCCCTTATATTATTACTATTGTTCAAAGCTTTAAAATAACGTGATGAAGTTTGCTTTGCAAATGTCATCAAACAAATCATAAAGATGATTGTAAATTTCCTCAAAATATGTCAACGAGCTAATATGCTTGCCCAAAGTTGGACCACTCCCTCTGATCCTTCCACGAATTACGAGTGTTAGACAAAAGGAACGGGGTCCGAACGAAATTTCTGAGCTTATACGAGACACCAATTCAAATTAATTTGAGGTCTTGACCACATTATACGAGATCTTTACCACGGTCCAGAACTCCTAGATATATGGGCTGCAATTTGTGGAAAAGATCAAGTTTACGTAATTTATATTTCTCCGATAAATGATTGAACTGCGTGGTATAAGTACGTCCAATATCCAAACTAGCGAGTGTATAGGTCTGATCGAGCCTCAAGCAATTAGCTACCTCTATCAATGGAGCCTCAAATGAGAATTGTAATTTTACGCACTTAAAACGGGTCCGAATTCTTTGAGGTTTCTTTTTTTTTTTAAGTAGTCAGAGGCCTCCCAAAGCATTAATCAACGGTCGAAATCGAGTTCTTACTCCATGAATTACGCCAATATAACGTCACCGCAACAAGTTCGAGATTATAGAGAATAAATTTGAGTTTTTAACCCAAGCAAATGATTCTCCTCGATTAATCTTACTAGTTCTCACATCTTAAAATTTCGAAGTCAAATGTCAGAGATTTAAATTTAGTAAGAATGATTGAGTGTGTTTATATATATAGTTGTTTGTCCCTGAAGAGACACGTCCATTGGATGAGGTATGAGCCTACACAGTCGGCTCAAGTCGACTGAGGAAAAAATAATAATTTTTCTAACTTATAAATTCAATTTCTCATAATCTAGAAGGAGTTAGGGGGTGAATAATAGCTCGTTAGAAAGGGACAAATATTCTCTACAAGATGATGTCAATTTCATGCTTAGGTGAGGTCATCTTCCCATCAAGAAAATTATTTTGTAAACATCATTATTATTTTTCATGGTGACCATTAGGATTCTATTTTAGGCATTCATTTTTAGGGCTCCTTCATCATAGAATTAGGTGTCACTATGTAGGACATGCATGTCATCATGATAGTATCCATCATTCATGTTATCCACGAAGGTATAGCATCATGTATTCAATATCGTCTAGGTCTTCCAACCTTCATCAAGCGCGAAAGCATCATTAGGAGAGCTAAAATAATATCTTCCTAAGTCGCTGACCTTTTTCAGAATTACCATTAACAATCGTGGTCATTCATTAGTGTATGACATGATCAATGGCATCGAAGTTATCTTGACATCATGCATTGAATTGACCGTAAGGGTTATGGCGTCATCATGCGGAGCCAAGCATCGAAGATATTTTATGCGTCAATACCATAATGACATCAATGACAACCTTGATTAACACACCATTCAACACTTTTATCAATGAAAATATCTTGATACATCATATGAGTTTTTCAACAAATTTGATTCTATAGGTTTTTTTAGAAAAAAGGATTTGTTTTCCATTGTCAACTTAGTTCATGGGTTAACCATGCAAAAACCTTCTATATAATATCAATCTATAAAATAAGTTTTTTAACAAGGACTCTCTCTTTGCGACAACTTCATTCTCTATTTATACTTTTATAACCTATAGAAGATACAAGGTGATCGTATACATATGTGCCATAGCCTATCAAAGACCTTACCTTGTTTTATTTCATTCTATTACTATCATAATTTCTTGTTGATATTTTTGTAGTCCTAGGTGGAAATACTATGTGGTGTAAAAATTGTTCCTAAATGTCTGATTTAAAAAGTGTTGTAGCTGAAAATGAAAGATAGCTATATGGTTTGTTTCCTCTAATTTCTCATGATAAAAGATGGTTGTTATTACCGCCATCCCTCCATTTAGCGGGTGCATAAAGAATGTAATATTTGACATGGATATATCATATCCGGACTATATTGTTCTTTAGAGAACTAGCAAGCATTATGGATTAAGTGTCTCAATATGTGGAACTATGTCCATAGGATAGGCAGATTTGGTTTTATTTATAGACGATTTGATGTTAGGCCACAGTATTGCACTTTGTCTTCCCATAGCGATACCACCCATTTTTCAAATGATTCTTCATGTTTGACGTGGTTGCATCGCTCGGATTCCATCATCGGTCATCGGTCGACGGTTTAAAAATGATATTAAACCCATTAAAAAGTATTATTGATGTAAATGATCTAAGTAAGACCGTCCATGTATGTAACAACCTAGGTAAGCCTAGTATGTTGTTGATGATCTCTATCCTAGGAGGTTTTTTGTCTCACTGATTCACGAAAGTGATCGACAGAGTTTTTCCCTCCAGCCTCACCCCAAAGCTAGGGTGGATTTTATCATCAGCATACTAAGTGAGTCGTAGTGTTCTATCGAGTCCTTGTAAAAGTAGTTTCAACTACTTGGTCTACTAGATCATGTTTTGAGTCGCAGAATTGGGTATTTATTTGAGGGTCTATACAAATGGGTTTTCCCTCTTCATGTATGTAAATGTATTATCTCATGTAAAAGAGGGTTGGAAAAATAATTATAATCCCCTCTTAGTCAATTAATTAAATTTTCTGGTCAATTAATTAATAAAATCCTAAACCAGAAATTTAATTAATTTAGGGTCCTAAATTAGAATTAAATCTTTAAAGGCAAAATTTGTGGGTCCTTGGAAAATGATTTTGACAGCCCCAGGCCAAGGGAATATTGAGAATTTTAAGAAATATTGGACCTTTGGGCCTTGGTGGTTAAGTCAAGGTCAAAATTTTGGGGTAATTAACTCAAAAATAATATTTTTGAGTTAATTAAAATTGAATTAAATAATAAATTCGTTTTTTCCCCAAAATTTTAATTTCAACGCTCCGGATTAAAAGATAATTAAATCTTTTGGACGATTGAGATTATTTTGACGAGGATCATCCAAACTAGCCGTTAGAGATTTTGTCCTATAAATTTAGAGGTCTTTGTCATTCTTGAGTCATCCGATCTGAGGATCATGCACTTGCTCTTAGAAGCTCTTGTAAATTTTTTGAGGAATAAAGCATAAAGACTTTGGGGTTACAAATCTGGATGTTCCTTCTCAGATCTATGTGGTGAATTGTCTCTAAACTCTGCTACTTTGTTTCTTGTGTTTTATGGTTGATGGCCTTCATGGATTAATCTGCATACAGGTATCTTGTGCAGTTTTCTGAGTTTATAAAATAACATTCTGATTTTTCTGCAAAGGTCTCATGTTGTTTTCTTAAATCTCTATCGATCTAAGATTCAGATCTAAGTGTGCAGGGAATATTTTTTAAGATTGGGCGTCTGGGGAAGTCTTCGGTTGGACCAGCCGACTCTCAATAAACATAAATCTGATAAGCTCTTTATTTGTTAAATTCCAGGTCTATCTTACGATATTTGTGATTTTGCAGGGTTTCGAAGGCTTGTGCCTCTCACTAAAACTTTGAATCTCTGAAAATTGTGCTAAAATGGATTTTGAATTTGACCATGAGGGTTTTAAATTGTAAACTAGTTGTAAATTTGTAATTTTCCTGTAAGGGTTTAATGTTTCTTGATGTGTATCTTCAGATCTGACTGATTGTTGTAGGTTACAGGTTAAATCAGAAAAAAAAATTTAGATCTAAGGCTGATCTAGCCTCCAAAGGCCAGATCTGACCTCAAAAACCCCACTGTGGACAAATCTGGGCATTATTGATTCAAAGAGCATTTGAAAGTCAGATTGACAAAAAAAAAAATTAATCGAAGTTTGCTAAGCGACATTTGTGTACTGAGCTCCTCTTAATTCCGATCTTCGTCGCTCAGCCTATTCGTAAACCATATGTTGGCTTAAAATTTCCGCTATCGACCTCCCTTCTCGCCTTTTTTCTTGAACCCTCGTCCGCCTTCTTCCCTTTCTTCCGATCCCGCATCGAATCATGTTTGAAAAACCCGGATCTTGCCATCTTACCGGTCCATTATTTCCGTCCTCCACGATCCGTCGCCTCTACCGTCCCCACCGTGCCTTCGTCCCCGCTCTTATTCACAAATCACGATTCCTTTCCGCTCGTCCAAAACCAAATCCGCTGTCCTCCATTGCCATCGAACCCTTTTCCTCCATCGCTCTTCTTTCCCGTCTGCTCCTGCAAAACGCATAAAAAAAAAGGAGTGTGGCTTTCGACTTGCGTTCTCTCTTTGCCTGCCGTCTGCATCATTCTCCGTCTAGCTCAGTCAACCCTCTGCCCGCCTTCGTGGCTACCTCCATTCGAGCCGTCGACTCCACTGGCCTGCAAAACGACAACAACAAATTACAAAACCCGCGTCAAGAAACTTTCAAACTTGTATATGTGTTGGTTCAGTTTTAGAGTTAGATTTGTATATTCGATTTTGATTTATTTCAATATTGTGGTTAGATCCTTTGTTTAATTCGACTTTAGGGTAAGTTAGATTTTTAATTTCGATTTTTATTAATTTTAGAGTTTAATTTAGTTTTAATTTAATTCTAACTTAGTTTAAAATTGAATTTGTGATTTAGATCATAGTTTTAGGATTCTAACTTTTAGTTTTAATTTAGATTCTCATTTTTGTTAATTAGATTATTTTATTTTTAGATTTTAATTTTAGATCTAATTTTAGAATTTAGATTTAAGTTTTAACTTAGATTTAGATTTTTTTTATTTTAGATTCAAAAAATAATAAAAAATAAAAAATAATTTTATTTTTTTTCAAAAAATCCTAAAAAATCTAGAAAATCCAAAAATATAAAAAATTTTCAAATTTTCTATGGTCAAATGAGCTTTTGAAATTTTATCTTAAGAGTGACTATATAAAATCTTTGATTTGTCTGGATTGAACACCAGCATCATAACCGGGAAATCTTCAAACATCCTGGCATTTTCATGTGATTGTTATTCATGGTTGTGGTGTTTTTCAATTGGATATCATTGATCAATCGTTTTTTAAGCAATAACGCTACCATCGTTTATAATCGCATAATTACTTTGACTCATAAGGCAATGAGGAAATCGGTCTTAAATGTGAAAACTAATTTAGATCTCAGGAATCTCGTTCATTTATCAAGTATTTGATGTTTTTATCGTGTCTCCCTGATTTGTCATCCTCATTTATAATAGGTCCACCTCCTTAGCTTGCTTGTTGGAGACAAATTTTTTCTAAATAGAGAGATTGGGGATAAAGAGTGACAACCCCAATCCGAGCCGTTGTCGTTGCCCTCGGACAATTTAGGCGACAAATGTGCCCTAAACAATATTCCACTAATTTGTGTGTTATTAGTTTATGGCCCAAAGATATGGTCGATTTATATTTAGTGTATTGTTCCATATCACAAATACTAAGGTTGAATTCATAGGAGCATCAACATTTTATTTTAAGAACTCCGTAGTTCATTTTTTATATTTGATGATGTGTACATATTTTGCATCATTCACCAATATTTTGGCTTCTTTGTAACACTACCTTGACCTGGTAATTTTTCCCATTTAATTATATATTTTCGTCAGCATGGTATGATACTTTGAGAGTATACATGTCTTCTTTGGTAATTACTTAGGACTCCATGTCTCCGCGCCATATTTTTGTTGGGGTATCTTCTACTTGGACAATTTTTCCTTCGCATCATAGCCTTTTGTATGGTGCTTTAGTAAGCCTATTTAAGTTGGTTTGATCTTTCATCTAATCTTATGTGGATTTGGGTTCCAAGTTCTTTGACCTCGCTTAATTTCATTAGACATTTTCCGTTATCTTCCTTAATGCTAGCGCATTAACTACACAACATGTTTTTCTATCTCCCCCGATAACATTGAAGGCCAATGCTTCTATGGTTGGGAGTAATGATAGGGACAAAATGCTTAGTTTTTATTTTGAACGTATATGTTTGTATTTTCATTTCTATAATAATAGGAAACTAATAAGGATTGTAAGATTTACTTAGCATTATAATCTTCGAGTATTAGGGATGGTTGAGATTTTCATCATCACGCTGAGATATTTCCTCGAATCCGCTCCTGTTTTGGTGTAAATATCCTAATTTGTTGGATCTAGAGAGCTTTCCTCCATAGTTTGTTGAGGTAGTTTTTTCTCTTTTTAGAGTTGTTTAAGCTTTTCATTTGTTTAATAAAAGTTAGTCAAATTTTGTGTATTTGTTTTGTATGTATGAACATGGCTCATGAGTAGGATTTCCCAATTGATTGGGACATCCCACATCAAGAGAACCTTTGTATTATCTAAACTTCAAAAAATATTTGAATAAATATAAATTGTATGTGGATTCTTTAAGAAGGATAGGACAAAATCGCAAACTTGAAGCTTCATTCTCTTTGTTGCTCATCATCCAACTATCGGTTCTCTTTTTATGGGAATGAACATGAGGAAGTAACTTTGCGGGAAATGGCCAAGTATGGTAAAGGTCTTTTTAATTTTGGAGTAATCTTCCAAATAAATATTCATATTCAAGCTCCTCTAATTTAGAGGACTAGAAGAGTGGTTGCGGGGTTACACATGGACTTACAACAAATTCATTTGTAAGGCAAATATGATGGGCCTCCATTTTGGATATTTTTTACTATATTTTCCTTTTCATCATTCATCCTTTTGTGACATATTTTATCTTATCATTATGAATTTTTTTGCTTTGTTGGAAGATGAAAGGCTATGAAGCATCTTTAATGGCTTTTATAAGTTTCTAATATATTTATGATAATCTTAGGGAAGCTGTGAGTTAACGTTAAATTTGTGTTGGATTAACTATGGTTGTGGAAGATGTTGCAGAACCATTGCTAGTTACTATCGAGCCTTATAAGGTGGATAACAAGCTTGAGTTGTCAGGAAGTTGTTGCGGAACTATTTCCAATTGTGAATGAACCTCGTAAGGTTGAATACAAACTTGAGCAACAAATAATGGGACATAATGGGAACAAATTTTAAGTCAATATGGACTTATGTCATATGTTTTCAAGACCACTATAGAGTGTGTCTTTGTTTCTTTGGGAAAAATGGGTGAATTGGCAAGTAATTGGAGCAAAAACTTTAACATGTTAATGGATAATGCAATACATTTTGACTCACTTTGAAAGTATGAAAAGTCAAAGTTAAAAAACTCTAACACCGGGTTAATGATAATGCAACACATTTTAGAAATTAATCACAATGTGAATTTTGATCCCGTAATATCCCAAATTGGGATTAGCAAGAATTAAAAAGTGCAAATAGACTAAAAACTACGGCAACAGAAAATACATCAGCAAGACATGTAAATTAGAGCCAAAAACAATTGCTGAGCGATTTTATTAAATTGAATGGAATGAGTACAATAGTGATGTTGGAAAGCTTGCACCTAGGCCTGCTAAAAGCAGGCTGAAGCACAACTCAAACCCAAGCTAAATCTCCTGCTGGAAGTGGCTCTGCGTGGCTCTGTCTCTGTGCTGCCTAGCCCAGAAATGTTGCTGATGCTCCATTGAATCTACTACTAGGGCCTGGAATAATGCTTAGAAAATTCCGGGCTTTTAACCACAGTCTCTAGACTCTGCCCAAGAAACCCACAATAACCCACGAAGGATTTTGTCAAATATTGACCTCCGAATTTCTGCCTAATTTTCCCCTAGCTCCTCTAGTTGCTGGCTGAGTTGGGATCCTGGTTTTCCCTCTTAATTCTACCTAGAAAATTCTGCCAAATTAATCTTGGTCTCTCCTCAATAAACCCAGAAAGGGTTTTTCCTAGTTTTGACTTCGGAAATTGGCCCTCTTAGGCTTGGCACAATGAACTGATGGGGGAAATCGAACCACTGGAAGAATCTGCTCGGAAATGTCTCTGAATGCTACAATAAACCCTGGTAGGAGGTGGCTAGACTCCCCTCCAAATATCCTGATGAGATTTCCCTTCTCTCCAACCTCCCGACTCAAACTCCTCACTACACTGCGTCCTCCACTGCGCAGTGTGTTCCTCCTCTGTGCAGTCCAGAAATGGCTACGCTTCCTCCTGATGTTGCTGGTAGAAAATTCCCTCACAAAAGGGTGGAACTCCTCTTCTGAGCGGGCACTCGAAGTCCCCCGAGGCAGAGGTTGAGATCTTTGCTTGAAGATCTCGTGTGCTAAATAGCACTGCAGACTTGGCTCTCTGGCTCAAGCGTGCTCTGTCAAAATGACAAGAAGAAAATAGTTGAATGAATGAATGAATCCAAATGAGCCTTCCCTTCCTCCTTTTATCCATTGAGGCCCAACGTATGCCTTGGGTCCCACCTTGTCTGCTACTGCCTCTCCTTAGCCGGTGTGCTTCCTTCCTCTGGCTAATCCAGTTGTCCTTTTCCTTCCTCTTAATGCTAACTAAGGTCAATTCGACCCCACCACTTAGAGCCGCAATTTTCACTTAAGGACTTTAAAAAAATACTTTATTTGGCTTAATTATTAGTTGTGGGTCCCCTACTTACTTTATTTCCGCCCAACATTAGGAAATGTCAAAATAAATCAAAATTAATATTCCAATTAGCTGACTGCTAATTTGGAATATTATAGTCCTCCCCGCCAAAAATTGCTTGTCCTCAAGCAATGCCTGAACAAGCATCCTCTCTAGCTGACATTCCCCCACGGTCACTGCAAAATTTTCCAGGATCCCAAAAGCACCGCTAAATCATCCCTAATCTATGCATTGCCCTGATATGAAGAGATCCCTCAATACCAAGATCCCAAGCCATCCTGTCCAACATGAAGATCCCCCTGCTCCACGTGTTGAGATTCAACAAGATGATGAGCTTAGTGAAAATCAGTCACCTTCACTAAGTGGGCCCGTAGGCTATTTTTAGGTGTAAGTCTATTTTTAGACATGGTGATCATATTTCAGAAGTTGTAGGATGCTATTTGTGGATGGATGGTCAAGTTGGAAAAATAGATGAAATTCTATTTTTAGAATATTTGGCGAAGTCTATTTATAGATCGTCAATCTCAAAATAGAGATGTCAATTATTATTAGCTCTTAATATGTCGAGACTCAATATCAACTTATTCTCTTGGAGCACTTTCTTTCGGCGAACAAATTTAGCGAATCAATGGGTTGAAGAAATTACACAATTCCAAAGGGTTTACTGGAGCTAATGCATGGAGGACTCAGTTAGAACTCAAGTGGCAGAGTTATGACACAGTTGGAAGAAGTAGTTATGGAGTTGTATTCAGTTTAACTCAGTTAGACTCAGTTGAGCTGGTTGTATCTAGAGTAACTTATTGATACACTAGTGAGAGTGGAGTGAATTAGTTAGTTAATTAATTCACAAATAATAACTCATTAATCAACTAAACAATACAGTAGTTAACTACAGTGCATGGCAGTTTCAGTGGATACCCAGTGGAGAGGTAGGTGAAAGGGCAAGATAGACTATCTGTTGTGACTATAGTGATGCATTGATTGCATCACACACACATTGGAGTTTCCAATGAGGATTACGTAGTCAAGGCAAGGGTGATTCGAATTCATTTAGGGGTCTTCTTCAACAGGGATTACGCAGTGGAGGTAGGCTATCATGTGGCAAGAAATCAGTGCATGGATTTGCATATTTCTTTTGATTAGTGTGTGACGATTGATTGTACTGAGAGCTTGATGTACTAAGCTTTGTATGAGATTGTTACATGATCTCCATGATACATAATATATGATAGTTGGGGTTTTCAGCTTCAGGCTTTCCCGTTAAACAACTTTGTTATGTGCGATTGTTTTTATTTCTTCATGTGTTTGCAATTGATTTTAAATTTCCGCAAAAGATTAACAGTGGAAGGATTTTGTATTTAACAAGAAGATAAATATTGTTAGATGAGGAGAATTTGGATATATACATGCATCTTGTATATAATTTCTACATGGTATCAGAGCAGTGTTAATTCTTGAAGATTGCAACTGTGAAGAATTGCTAAGTTTGTGCTGGTGGACAATTTGAATTTGCTGCAGAAAATTCTTGGGGCGACAGTTGAGTATACATTGAAATTGTTGAATTCAACAAGATGATGAGCTTAGTGAAAATTCGCCTTCACTAAGTGGGCCACGGCTATTTTGGCGCAAGTCTATTTTTAGACATGGTGATCATATTTCAGAAGTTGTAGGATGCTATTTGTGGATGGTTGATCAATTTGGAAAAATAGATGAAATTATATTAGAATATTGGGCGAAGTCTATTTATAGATCGCCGATCTAAAAATAGATGCATGCTGATTATTATTTGCTCTTAATAATAATCAAACACTAAACGACAACTTGTTCTTTAGAGCACTTTGTTTTAGTGCACAGATGTGGCACATCAGTGGACTAAGGGAATTACACAATTCCCAAGGGTTTAATGAAGCTAATGCATGGAGGACTCGGTTAGAACTCAAGTGGCAGAGTTATGACACAGTTGGAAGAAGTATTTATGGAGTTGTATTTAGTTTAACTCAGTTAGACTCAGTTGAGCTAGTTGTATCTAGTCTAACTGATTGATACACTAGTGAGAGTGGAGTGAATTAATTAGTTAATTAATTCACAAATAATAACTCATTAATCAACTGAACAATATAGCAGTTAACTATAGTGCATGGCAATTTTAGTGGAGACCCAGTGGAGAGATAGGTGAAAGGGCAAGATAGACTATCTGTTGTGACTATAGTGATGCATTGATTGCATCACACACATATTGGAGTTTCCAATGAGGATTGCGCAATCAAGGCAAGGGTAATTCGAATTCATTCAGAGCTATTCTTTAGCAAGGATTGCACAGGGGAGGTAGGCTAGTAGGAGGTAGAGATCGGTGCATGGATTTGCAAGATTGTTCCTAATTAGTGTATGATGATTGTATTGTACTAAGAGCTTGATAAGCTTTGTATGAGATTGTCATATGATTCCATTATACATAATATATATTTGTGGTTTTCAGCTTCAGGCTTTCCCGGTTAAAAACTGTGTTATGTGCGATTATTTTTATTTATGCTTTACATGTGTGTGCAATTAAATTTTCCGCAAAAGATTAACAAGTGGAATAGATTCAGTATCTTGCATAAAGTTAAATAGTGTGAGATCAGGTGGATCTAGGACATATGCATGCTTAGTGCATATAATTTCTACATGGTATCATAACATTGTTAATTGAAGATTGCAATTGTAAAGTGAGTTTGTGCTGGTGCACAATTCGAATTTGCTACAGAAGATTCTTGGTGCAGAAGTTGAGTATACATTGAAATGGCTTTCAATGGGTTGCGATTGGAGTATGCCCTTGATGGGAGCTAGAATTACATAGCCTGGAAGGACAGGATGGAGGCAGTGTTGGAGGATAATGGACTGAAGGAGTTCATCGATAGTGATGTTCCTAAGCCAGGATCTAGCGATGTTGCATTACTTGACGCATGGCAAAAGAAGATAGCAAAGACGAGGAGAATTTTGTTGGAAGGTGTGAAGGACCATATTGTGTCCAGCCTTCATGGGAAAGCCGCTCCATTCTTAATGTGGAAGGCTTTGACAAACTTGTTCCAAAGCAGAAGTGACTAGAGGAAGTTGGTGCTTAAAGACAAGCTCAAAAGAATAAAAATGGAGAAAGGCGACAGTATTCCAAAATACCGCACGAAGTTTGTCCACTGCAAGGATGAACTGGGAAGTGTGGGGGTTATTGTTGATGATGAAGACTTGGTGAGCTTGGCTCTCCTTGGGCTTCAGAAGAGTTGGCATAGCTACAAAGACTCTGTCAATGGACGGGAGAAACTACTGGGATGGGAGCGAATTTGGTCGGATCTTGTGAAGGAGGAGATAAGGCGGTGTACCAAGGATGGATCTTCATTGAAAAATGAAGATGAAAAGAATTGTGCTTTGGCTACCAAAGCAAGGAAAGGGAAGGGGAAGAAACATCCTTCAAAATCCGATGCTAAAGGCAAGAAGCAGGATTTGTCCAAAGTGAAGTGTTTTCACTGTCACGAACATGGACATTTCGCCAAGAACTGTCCACAGAAGAAGAAGAACAAGAAGGTTGATGGATCTGCAGCTGGAGAGGCCTTATCCTCGCAATTTGAACTTGATTTCTCTTTGATCACATGCTTGGTTTCAAGCGGTATGGGATCGGTGTGGTATCTTGATAGTAGTGCGTGTTTCCATATGACGGGAGACAAAGAGTTGTTTAGTGACTTGGAGGAGAAGGATCTCCAGATGCATATAGAGATGGGTGATGATGGTCAGTACAGTGCGACTGGCATTAGGACCATTACCTTTTAAAAGGAGTTTGGTAATCCATTCTTGTTGAATAATGTTATGCATGTTCCAGGTCTGAAGAAGAACTTGGTCTCAGTCGTAATGCTGGAAGACAAGGTTATGATGTTGTTTTCAGTGAGGGAAAAGCCTTCCTTTGACATAAAACAACGGGTCAAACCAAGAAGATAGGGGTTCGAATTAAGAATCTCTACAAGCTAGAGGTAGATGGCTACGCTGCAATGGTGGGCAAAGCAGAAGAAGTGGTGAGTCGAGATGAGGGCGAATTATGGCACAGGAGATTGGGCCATCTTCACCATGGCGCTTTGAAGATTTTGCAGCAAATTTATACTGGACTTCTAAGGGTACTCTTGCGCAGTCAGATCAGTGCAAGGGATGTACTATTGGTAAGTTTGTGAAGACCACCTTTCATGAGAAGGAGAACCGTGCTTCGGTGATCCTAGAGAGAATTCACATAGACGTGTGTGGACCTTTCTCGGTTGCTTCAACAGTAAAACACAGGTATTATGTTATATTTGTTGATGACTATTCTCGTAGATGCTGGATCTTCTTCATGCAGAAGAAGAGTGAAACATTCTCAAAGTTCTGTGAGTTCAAGGCATTGGTGGAGAAGGAGTTGGGGAAGCAAGTGAAAGCTTTACGGAGTGATAATGGTATTCAATACATCTCGGGTGAATTCAAAGACTTCTATAGCAAAGAAAGAATTCGAAGAGAACTCATAGCGCCTCATAACCCACAGCAGAATGGGGTTGAGGAGAGGAAGAACATAACGATCGTGGGTGTTGCACAAGCGATGCTGCATGACCAGGGCCTACCGATGCACATGTGGGCAGAAGCATGCAACACTGTGGTTTATGTGCAAAACCGTTGTCCTCATAGAGTACTTGGCATGAGTACACCTGAAGAAGCTTTTACTGGTAAGAAGCCTGATATTTCTCATTTGAAGATTTGTGGCTCACCTGTTTACATTCATGTGACGAAGGATGCCAGGAAGAAGCTCGAGCCGACTGCAGAAGTTGGGATATTTGTGGGGTACACAGAAACACCCCATAACTATCGTGTGTATTTGCCAGACAGTCGGATGACTGTTGTGCGACGAGATATAAAATTCAATGAGGTGAAAGCCATGAATTTGTCGCTTGAGAGGGAGCTACACTTGCATGCGGAGGAGGAACTTCTTGTTCCCAAAGATGAGCCTCTGGATGTGGATCAACCACAGGAGGAGATTCATGGAGTGGAGGAGTCGACTCATGCAGAACCAAACATCAGACAAGGCAGAAAGCGTACCACAAACGCTGAGAGACTGAAGCTTGATGAGGCACAGAATGTAGGAGTTCCTACATCACAGCGCAGACAGAGACAGTCACCTGACCAATTTAATCGATACATGGCTCTTCTGAGCAAGTGTATTGTGACAGAGCCATCTTCTTTCGAGGAAGCAGTGTAGGAGCCCACATGGGTAGATGCCATGGTGGAGGAGTATGACTCCATTGTCAGAAACAGTGCTTGGGAGATTGTTCCAGGTGTTATCACTCAGATTTTCCTTGAAGTTGTGGAAAAGGAAAGTAAATTCGAGGTAACCACAAACCAACCTTCAGATACAGAATCTAGCCAATTTGTATCCATAGAGGGCTCTCTCTTTAAAATTTAGCTTTGTTCTTTGAAAATATTAGGCTAGTTATAAGTTCAAGAGTTTTGTTTGAATTTGAATGGTGGAATCCGCCAACTAAGGGTACGATTGAGTATTTCAGGCCATTGGGCTATGGAGTCGAAAGGATGGCTTTACTGGATTACTATTCTACACACAAGATGGCTTTGCAGGGCAAGATAGCCAAACAGAGAACAATTTTTAGAAATTAAAGTGAATGGAATGGATTTTGAAGGGATGAAAGGCAATTAAGAATGTTTCAACGTGTTCAAAGAAAGAAAGTGAATGATTACAAATAAAGAGCAGTTAAGAATTCTTTACTATAGTAATCAAAATGTTTAAACCAATGAAACAAGAGCAATTAAGAATTCGTTGCTTATAACCAGTTTAGAAGAAAACATTTAGAATAATCACAATTGAAATCAGAGTACACTTGAGTAAGTTTTGATTTATTCTTTTATGTCAATTATTGAGAATTGGAACACAGTGATATTATAAACATATATAAAACTTAAAAACATAGGATAGAAAAGACTTATTGAACTGTAGTCTGACACATGAATCCTGCAAAAAGTCTTGAGCTTCAAATCATCATCCAGCAAGCCACAAAGAAGTTTCTCCAAAACAATTTTATTCCAAAAATTCAATGTTACAGCAAAGTAGAAGAATCCACCCTCAATACTCCAATTGAGGGAGTATTTATACAAATTCTAAACTAAAATATCTTGAAAAAAATATCAAAATTGGTTCACAAATCTCTCCAACTATTTTACATAAATAGAACTTAAGTAAAGGACACTCAAACTAATTCATCTATTTGGCACTATTTTTTATGGATAGGTGATGACAAAGAGGAGAATTCGAATTTGATCCAACTCTTAGTTGATGATGAGGCATCCAAGTCATTAACTGCTTCCTTTCTTTGTGCATTCTGCTCCAAAAATTTTGCAAACTTGGGGTCCAATGATATCTTTTTATTTCTCAATCCGTAATAGATATGTAAAAAGTGAAAGAGGTTATTTTATATTAATATGTTTTTGAGATAAACCTCTTTCAGTTTCCCAAAATTCCTCTCCAGCTGTGCACAATAGGCTCTGTAAAACTATGTGTAAAGCAGAGTTTTACAGAGTCTGAAAAATAGCATGTAAAGATGTACATGTATCTCTCATTCTAAAATCACTGTGCACAAAGTGAGATAGGTTTTTGTATATGGTTCTCTTAGGAAAAAAAACCTCCTTCGGTTTTGTAAGATGTATTTCTGAGTGGTCACAATCCTCTCTGCAAAATGATGACTTAACAGGAATTTTCTGCAAAAAGTGCTTTCCAACATTGTTTAATATTCCCAAAACCATAATAGCTGTTAGAAAAGTGAGAGAGGTTTTCGTAAATGGTCCTCTTAAGAACATAAACCTCCTTCATTTTTGCAAAATTCATCTTGGATTGATCACAATAGTTTCTGCAAAATAATGACTAAAACATGCAATTTCTGCAAAAATATTCCTTCTTGTTGTGTTTTTCATCTTTTCACTTTTTCGTTCTTTTGACTATTTTACTTTCACTTTAGAAAAAATTCAATGTTGGTAAAAGTATTTTCATTTCCTCTTTTTACCATTTTACTGCCTCTGTAATTACTTTTACTGTTTACCTTTGACTGCTCTGTAACTTCATTTTAACTTTCATTCTGACTTTTACCTGATACACTTTAACCACTGATACTCTTTAGCTGTTATGCTTTCTAACTTCTGTTTGAATAGATTTGATAACACTCTTGGAGTAAAAAATTCTTATGACTAGTATTAAGATTGTTTATCCAAGGATGTGGTCTTCTGATCACCTATAAAACAAAACAAATTGTTAAGAAAACATTGGTTTGCAGGGGAGGTCGAAAAGGTTTCATTTGATTTTGAGATGTCTGTGGAGTGAATCTAGAATTTTGGGAGGTAAACCATGCTCAAATTGGTTAACATAGGCTTCAGGTGGCGTAGCTCGGTTACAAAGGGTTTTACTGCACAATCAGGTGAAAATGAGCAACACTAGGGTGTTTGTGTTTAAACGGGTAAACGGTTGATATTGGCGGGTAAGCTTTGAATGAACAGTGATTTGAATAGGTACTGGTTGAGGCAGATAATCTTCTGAGAGGCTTGATTGCAATTTTATTTGACAGGATAAAGGTTGGCGGACTTCAGAAATTCGAAATTTGAATTTTCTGCGTGGAGGGTGTATTCGTTCACTGCGTACAAAATAATGAAAACGACGCAAACTTTTGTTTTATTGACAAAGTCAAACGGGGTGGCGGGGTTTTTAACAAATGACGTCAGCATGTACTAGAGGTGAGTCACAGGGGGGAAGATGGTTTACGGTTTTTTCCGCACTGCTTTTAGAGGAGGGTGGTTTTGGGCGGAATGGTAGCGAATCGATACAGCAAGTGACACGTGGCCACGACACTATTCAAAAACCACTTTTATTTCGCGCGTTAACTTTCGGATGGGGGATGGCCAATGGAATCGATGCGAGCCGTTGATCTTGGGCGGATCGATCCAATGGTTGACGGGATATGGAGTTGACAGAGGTTTAACAGGCGCAGGCCAGTTGTAATTAACAGTTAATCAATCATTTCGGGAGGTGTTTGATTGGCGGGGAGGTTATTAATTAACCATATAAATTAATTAATCCCTTTTGTATAGTCGGAAATGAAAAATGCGTGGGGATGGATTATTTCAAAGTTTGGTTTTAATTAAACTTTGGGTTTATTTTTCTGTTTTAAACATATATACATATGTTTAAACCTTTTTCGTATATTTTTAATATATGGTAATTAAACCAATGTGATTTTCTTACCATAGGGGGCGGGAATAGAATTAATGTTATATTTTAGCCAACAGGGGGTATATGGTGGGTTTTTGATTTGAATAAATAGGAATTAAATACTTTTGGCCAAAAAGTCATAATATAAGGGTTTTGGGGATATTATTATAAAAGGATTTATATATAATAGGACAAGGTCATTTTTATGGGAATTAATACATAAATTAAAGTTAATATGACAAGGGATAATGTAAACTCAAAATACTTAAATATAACCAAGAAAATGAAGTTTCAAAAGTAAATGGCATTATTATACTTTCATCACTTAGACTTAGAATAAAAAGTGATTTTGAGGGCTTTTCATGAAATATTGAAGGATTTTCCTAAGTAAAATAAGATTTTACTTAGAAAAATATTTTTGAGAGGTGAATGAAGGTGATAATGGATAATTTCAAGTACTTAGGTTTTTCAATTATTAGGCCGAGGGTCCGGTCCCTCCAAAAGTCAAAGAAATGCCTTGAGCCCCTTTAATCTCCAAATACCTTAGTGCTTAGGGGAATTAGTAAAATTTTTAGGGAAAATGAGAGGGAAAGTTAATAATTTGACTTTGCTCTGTTGTGAACTTCTTCCAATGTAGTATCTGCCTTTGCACTTTGTGATGAAAGTAAAATTGAACATATTTGGAACCATCATTCATCACATGTAATTCTGCAACAACATCTACCTACCCTACCTACTTACTCTACCATTTTCTCTTCTTTATTAGGGTGCACTTAGACTGGCAAACCCTTTTCAATCTTCTTTTTCTTTTACATGGAAAACCTATCTAAGTCTACACTTATTACATCCAAGGGCTCAGATTAAACTGTTGAGCACCTTTTATTAACTCTACCTATCTACTTATCTGCCAAGATTAAACTGTTTGGTCAGATATTTATTCTCTATTCTACAACATGAAATTGAAAAAGGAATGAGTCAAGTTTAAACAGTTTGACTCTTCACAAATTGTGGCAAAATTTTGACAAGCTGCACACAATTGTTTTATTACAGAAAATGAAATAGTAGTGGCATTTAAACTTGCACACTTTCTTGGTCTATTTTTGTTTAGAGTTCATTTCTTTCACTTTTTTGACCATTTAATTATTTTTACCCTTTGATTTTTCTTTTAGGGTATACCCTCTTTACATTTTTTAGAATTTTTGAATTTTTTGATTTTTTAAGAATATGGAACACCTTTGCACAAGAAAAAAGTTTGAACATATTGCATAGTTCAATAAGTCAATCATGAAAAATGACACCTATTGGTATAGGAGTCTAACACTGGCTTCACTTGGGGATGGCTTTTCCTGGCGAAAAGTCAAGAACAGCAGGTCAGATGCTTCAAAATGTCTTCAAACTGAACCATGTAATCTTCTTTTTATGGTGACTTTATTATATATAGGATAGTAAAATTTCTGGAGCTCAGGGCCTTCACTTCGGGCTTCAACTTCAGCAAGTCACCATCCAATCAAAACTGAAAACTTTTTTTCCCAGTTAGAAATCTTCTGCCTTGTTCCAATCCCAAACATGCATTTGTTGTGGTTGAAAATCTTGAATTGAATATAGTCCTTTTTCTGCAACCCGAAATCTGATCTGAAACTAAAACAACACACAAAAATTTTCAAACCAACTTAATGAAAAACTAGCTGAAAATTGAAAACTAAAAAAAATGCTCAAAATTATGAGCTTATTAGCACTCATTTGCCTACTCTATTCTACTAAAAATCTTATTAAATCAGGTAATACAAAAATGCCAATGAAGCCAATCAAGTAGCTGTAAAAATAAATGGATAACTTGATCGCTTGTGATCAAAATTGGAAGTATATTATGATCATGTGCCTTTATAATCAATGATATGATGTGTAAAGGCCACTTTTGATATATTTGATCCTTATAGAGAAAACATGTTTGCAGATTTGGGCTCAAAAGATTCTCCATATAATCTGATATAGGATCAATAAAAGCATGATGTATGTTATTTACTTCTAGGCCTTCAATGAATAATTGTTCAATTGAATTATGAATATTAGACCATGAACTTATTTCTTCAGTCTTGTGTTTGAAAGAACAATCATCTTCAATATGCAAGTCAAAAGATAGTACAATTTCCTCTTGCTTTGGAGAAGGAAGATTTTCAAAGAATTCTTTAGGATTTCAGAAATTGTATGACTGAATTTGAGAATGCAAAAGTTTGATTTCATTTTCATAATTTTCAGAAATTATATCAAGAAGCCATTTTTTAACTTGAAGAGAACATTTTCTTGATTTCATGAGAAGAAAGAAAGCTCTTAGAAAATCCTCATCAAACTGAAGTTCTAATATCTCATCCTTCAAAATAGCTAGTGATTGTTTTGTGAAATTATCTTGAATTGGAAAATCATACTGATCATATTTAGGCAAATTTTCAGAAGAAGGAATGTCATCAATTATAAACATTGGATCAGCATATTTCTCTTCCAACAATCCCAATATATCTTGATTAGATTGGTTGCATTCTGTTTGAAAATCATTGTTTTGTTCAATAGGCGTGATATCAAGCAATACGCCTTTTTGGGAAGGTAGAATAACATGAGCATCAATTTGTTCTTTTGTCCTTTCATGGATAAAAACTTTTGTACATTCATCAACATTAGAAGTAGTAGAAACAATTTATTCATTATGTAAATATTTTGAGGATTGTTGCATGTTTAGAAGCAAATTGATTTCTTCTTCGGTGAGGGGGGTTGGAATCTCTGAATTCTTAGATTGAAATAACAATTGTTTTTTCCCTTATCTAAAAGTTGATCATGAGGTTGAGTATTTTCTTTAATTCCATTCAAAACATTAAATGAAACATCATTTGTTAATACAGAGGGGCTTTGTGGATCTTGATTGATTATTTCATCTTTGTTTAACTCCTCTTGATTATTATGACATTTAACTTGAGAATGAAAGTTTTGGACTTCTTCTAATAAATCTTCAGGAAACCAATTTCTAAAATCTTCATCAATATTTTTAAGGTAATGTATAAGATATTCAGCTTCATCACAACAATTTTCAGCTAATGATAAAGATGGAAAATCTTCTTTGTAATGTTCATAAAATACCTTATGAAAATCTTTTAGAGAAAACAAACTTGCAGGTTTGAGAGCTTCGTACCATTCCCTTGCTTTTCCTTCTAAGGTTCCCATGAATATCTTCATGAGGCAATCCTCATGTCAATCACCCTTCAATCTTGATGAGTGTATATGAAATTTAATGAGATGTAGTAAAGGATCATCAATATTCTCATCTTGAAACATGGGCAGATTTTCACCCCAATTTACCTTCGGTAGTTTGTGTGGAAATCTAGGTATGTGATCTCTGCTCATGGGAGCATATCTTCGTTTTATTCTTGGATCATCTTGAAAATCGGCCATAATGAAAGGCCACGATATCTGTAAAACCAAGTTAGATCCTTATATAAAATACAATACATATTGAAGACCGTTCTTAACGTGAAAGAACATAATTTCTTGGATTAAGATCGAAGTTGAAAGCCTGATCTTTCCATATTGTTCTTCCAGGTTCATTCCTCCAGTGGAGTCTTGATTGTGAGATTGATTTTGGAGTTGCCAGGTGGATGATTTTAACCTTTGTGTGTCTGATCCCTGTCCACCATCATAGATCAGATCTAAACCTGTAAAAAAATTCTGAAGAAAAAGTTAGTTCTTCAGGAAACCAAATTTTGAGTATTTTATGATTATTTTGTTTTTTTATGAATTTTCAAAACAACTTCCATGATTTCTTTAAGAGGCTTTAGATATGTGATTTAAACTTTCTTAAAGACTTATTAAACTAGAGAAACTGATGAAATGTTTGAAACCAAAGTTCAGTCTATAAACTAGACCGGAGATTGACTGAAGTAGCATTTATTTGCTATGCAATTGCAGAGCAAAAGCATTTCAAAGGCTACCTGGCTAATCTTCAGGCTCCGTCTGTAGTTTATAAATCAAACAATAGTAACAATAAAATGATTCAGATTCCCCAGTATGGTCGCCACTATGTTATCACTCAGATTTTCCTTGAAGTTGTGGAAAAGGAAAGTAAATCCGAGGTAACCACAAACCAACCTTCAGATACAGAATCTAGCCAATCTGTATCCATAGAGGGCTCTCTCTTTAAAATTTAGCTTTGTTCTTAGAAAATATTAGGCTAGTTATAAGTCCAAGAGTTTGTTTGAATTTAAATGGTGGAATCCGCCAACTAAGGGCACGATTGAGTATTTCAGGCCATTGGGCTATGGAGTCAAAAGGATGGCTTTACTGGATTACTATTCTACACACAAGATGGCTTTGCAGGGCAAGATAGCCAAACAGAGAACAATTTTTAGAAATTAAAGTGAATGGAATGATTTCTGAAGGGATGAAAGGAAATTAAGAATCTTTCAACATGTTCAAAGAAAGAAAATGAATGATTACAAATAAAGAGCAGTCAAGAATTCTTTACTATAGTAATCAAATGTTTAAACCAGCGAAACAAGAGCAATTAAGAATTCGTTGCTTATAACCAGTTTGGAAGAAAACATTTAGAATAATCACAATTGAAATCAGAGTACACTTAAGTAAATTCTGATTTATTCTTTTATGTCAATTATTCAGAAATGGAACACAGTGATATTATAAACAGATATAAAACTTAAAACATAGGATAAAAAAGACTTATTGAACTATAGTCTGACACATGAATCCTGCAAAAAGTCTTGAGCTTCAAATCATCATCTAGCAAGCCACAAAGAAATTTCTCCAAAACAATTTTATTCCAAAAATTCAATGTTACAGCAAAGTAGAAGAATCCACCCAAAATACTTCCAAGAGTGAAGTATTTATACAAATTCTAAACTAAAATATCTTGAAAAAATATTAAAATTGGTTCACAAATCTCTCCAACTATTTTACCTAAATAGAACTTAAGTAAAGGACACTCAAACTAATGCATCTATTTGGAACTATTTTGTATGGATAGGTGATGACAAAGAGGAGAATTCGAATTTGATCCAACTCTTAGTTGATGATGAGGCATCCAAGTCACTAACTGCTTCCTTTCTTTGTGCATTCTACTCCAAAAATTCTGCAAACTTGGGGTCCAATGATATCTTTTTATTTCTCAATCCGTAATAGATATGTAAACAGTGAAAGAGGTTATTGTGGATTAATCTGTTTGTGAGATAAACCTCTTTCAGTTTCCCAAAATTCCTCTCCAGCTGTGCACAATAGGCTCTGTAAAAATATGTGTAAAACAGAGTTTTACAGAGTCTGAAAAATAGCCTGTAAAGATATACATGTATCTCTCATTCTGAAATTACTGTGCAAAAAGTGAGATAGGTTTTTGTAGATGGTTCTCTTAGGAACAAAAACCTCCTTCATTTTTGTAAGATGTATTTTTGAGTGGTCACAATCCTCTCAGCAAAATGATGACTTAACAGGAATTTTCTGCAAAAAGTGTTTTCCAACATTGTTTAATATTCCGAAAACCATAATAGCTGTTAGAAAAGTGAGAGAAGTTTTCGTAGATAGTCCTCTTAAGAACATAAACCTCCTTAATTTTTGAAAAATTCATCTTGGATTGATCACAATAGTTTCTGCAAAATAATGACTAAAACATGCAATTTCTGCAAAAATATTCCTTCTTGTTGTGTTTTTTATCTTTTCACTTTTTTGTTCTTTTGACTATTTTACTTTCACTTTAGAAAAAATTCAATGTTGGTGAAAGTATTTTCATTTCCTCTTTTTACCATTTTACTGCCTCTGTAATTACTTTTATTGTTTACCTTTGACTGCTCTGTAACTTCATTTTAACTTTCATTCTGACTTTTACCTGATACACTTTAACCACTGATACTCTTTAGCTGTTATGTTTTCTAACCTCTGTTTGAATAGATTTGATAACACTCTTGGAGTACAAAATTCTTATGACTAGTATTAAGACTGTTTATCCAAGGATGTGGTCTTCTGATCACCTATAAAACAAAACAAATTGTTAAGAAAACATTGGTTTGCAGGGGAGGTCGAAAAGGTTTCATTTGATTTTGAGATGTCTGTGGAGTGAATCTAGAATGATTTTTGGGAGGTAAACCATGCTCAAATTGGTTAACAGAGGCTTCAGGTGGCGTAGCTGGGTTGCAAAGGGTTTTACTGCACAATCAGGTGAAAATGAGCAACACTAAGGTGTTTGTGTTTAAACGGGTAAACGGTTGATATTGGTGGGTAAGCTTTGAATGAACAGTGATTTGAACAGGTACTGGTTGAGGCAGAAGAACATTGGAATCCTTGACTTTCGATTCTCTTTATAAAAGTAACGGTCGGGAGGTTTCAACATAGTTCAGTTCAAATTTAGGGTAAATACCTGTTTTTTGGAGAAAACAGTGTTTGGAACAGATGCTGATGAGTGCAGATAATCTTCTGAGAGGCTCGACTACAATTTTCTTTGAGAGGATAAGATAAGCAGACTTCACAAATTCGAATTTTGAATTTTTCTACGCGGAAGGCGTTTTCTTTCACTGGCATACAAAATGATGAAAAAGATACGAATGTTTTGTTTTATTGGCAAAGTCAATGGGGGCGAATTTTTATTATTTTATTAAATGACGTCAGGGTGTACGGTGTACGTGTCACAGGAATGGGCGGTAAGCGGTATATTCCGCACTGCTTTTGGGAGCAGGCGATATTTCACGAATTGGCAGCGATTCCATTGAACGAACGACACGTGGTCAGAGCACTGTTTGGAAACTGCTTCCATTTCGTGAGTTAACATTCGGACGATGGATGGGCAGCGGAATGAATGAGGGCCGTGGATCCCCGAGCAGTCGATCGAATGGTGTTTCGGGGTGGGGAAATGGGGGAAAGGTAATAAGTGGGCCCGATGCGTTTGATTTGCGGGATTGAACTATTAATTAATCCAGATGATTAACTAATTTTGGTTTATGAAGGGTCGGGGTTACGGATGAATTATTTTCAAAGTTTAATTTGATGAAAGACTTTGGGTTTTGATTTTTTCGTTTTAAACATATAAAATATATGCTTAAAGCCTTTTTCTCGTATATATTTTATTATATGGTAATTAAATTAATGGAATTCATTTACCATAGGGGGCAGGGATAATTATAAAGATATATTTTTAGCCAAAGGACATCGTAATGTGGGATTTTTGTTTAATCACGTGGGTTAAATACTTTGGCTAAAAACTTATAGCCAAAGGGTTTTGGGGATATTATTATAAAAGGGAGTTATATATAATAGGATAAGGTCATTTATATAAGGATTTAATATATAAAGTTAGAAATTAACATGAAAAATGAGAGAAATCGCTAAGTATAAAACACCATAATAATGTATTTAACTTATGCTTTGCGTGAAATGGATTTTTATGGATCATTGCATGTTTTTCCTAAGTAAAATGAGATTTTGCTTAGAAAAAGATTTTTATGAATGAATGAGTATGATGATGAATATTTTTAAATACTAAGGTTGTCTCCAATCATTGGGCCGAGGGTCCGGTCCCTCCAAAAGTCAAGGAAATGCCTTGAGCCCCTTTAATCTTCAAATTCCTTAGCACTTAGGGGAAATTAGTAAATTGTTAGGGAAAAATTGAGATGGGAAGTTAATGATTTTGACCTTGCTGTGTTCTGAAATTCTGCCAATGTGGTGTTCTGCCTTTGCACTTGGTGATGAAAGTAAAAGATTACAAACATTTTAAAGCCATCATTCATCACATGAGAATTTGCAATGCCATCTACCTACCCTACCTACTTTCTCTATCATTTTCTCTTCTTTATTAGGGTGCACTTAGACTGGCAAACCCTCATCAAACTTCTTTTTCTTTTACATGGCAATCCTATCTAAGTCTACACTTATTACATCCAAGGGCTCAGATTAAACTGTTGACCACATTTTATTAACTCTACCTATCTACTTATATGCCAAGATTAAACAGTTTGGCTAGATATTTATTCTCTATTCTACAACATGAAATTGAAAAATGAATGAGTCAAGTTTAAACAGTTTGACTCTTCATGAATTGTGGCAAAAGTTTGACAAGCTGCACACAATTGCTTTGTTACAGAAAATGAAATAGTAGTGGCATTTAAACTTGCACACTTTCCTGGTCTATTTTTGTTTGGGGTTCATTTATTTCACTTTTTTTGACCATTTTATTCTTTTTACCCTTTGATTTTTCTTTTAGGGTATACCCTCTTTACATTTTTTAATTTTTTTGATTTTTTGAAAATATGGAACACCTTTGCAACAAGAAAAAGGTTTGACATATTGCATCGTTCAACAAGTCAATCATGAAAAATGACACCTATTGGTATAGGAGTCTAACAGATGTTTCAAACCATCTAATATAGTTCATCCTCATGAAAAAGGACCTGTAGACGAGTTCATTAAAAGTGACAAACTTAATCATCATTATGGATCACAAAATTCTAAGATATAACATAATGTGCAATTTATTTATCATTTAAATTAAAAATTTTGTAATAAAAAATAAATATTTTTTAAATTAAATTATAAAATACAATTTATATATATATGTGTGTGTGTGTGTGTGTGTGTGTGTGTGTGTGTGTGTGTATAATGTTATGGTTAACTTCAATATTATGTGACATTGTAATATTACAAGTGACCATAATATTATAATACATGATTCTAGGAAGACAATAGTAACTTCGACAATTTTCAAGTTACTCCAGCGAAGTTTTACTTATCTTCTTCACTAAGTAATGTTTGTCAAATTAACACAGTTGTGCCAACCATGAAATTCGAGCAATTTGGTTGTCAGGTAGCATGGCAACCGTAGCAAATTCACGTAGAATTCCTTCCTTGAATCTAGAGCATGACATTGTTGTTATCAACTGACACCTTTCGTAATCAAGGCTTCAAGGAGAAGGTAAAAAACTGAAACCAATTCGATATGTTCCATTTAGAATTTTAGAAAATATTGGTGATAATTCCTTCGGGTTGGATTTTCCATGATATATGCAAATTTATTTTGTTATTAATGTTGAGAACTTAAGGTTGTATGAGTCGCCTTTGATTCTTTGTGTATTAATCTAACAATTTTCTGTTAGATTAATTGTCTTCCACTACATGATTCTAGGAAGACGATGTTTTTAGTCAAATATCAAATTGATACAAGGTTTATAAACCTTGTATCAATATAACCTAGATATGAAATTAGACGATATGTTTAATCTAATTTCAAATTGATACAAGGTTTATAATATGGTTATATTTATTGTGATGCTCATTTTAGTTGAATTATTTCGATTGAATATGTTTCTTGATGATCATGTCACATTCCCACATTCATTAAGGGTTATATTGCATTCCAACATTTTTTAAAGGTCATGTTGGAAATTAATTTTTTTTAGTCTAATATCAATAAATGTTTTTTTAGTCTAATATCAAATTGATACAAGGCTTATAATATGGTTATATTTATTGTGATGCTCATTTTAGTTGAATTATCTCAATTGATTATGTTTCTTAATGATTATGTCACACTATGACATTAACTGTGTTTCATTAATGTTAAGTTTCTACATAGGTCTAGGGTTTTCTGCTTCTGCTACAGCGCTTTTTGCAACGGCGCTGAACCCGCCAACATCACCTCGCTGAGGCTCCAGTAGCCTGGGGAATCGACCATCCTACTGCATCTGAGCATGGGCCATGGCTCCCACGACAGGGGGAGGCGCTCAGCTTCCCCCTTCCAAAGAGACCCAAAACAAGAATAATGTTGAACAGGGTGGGCACAACCCTGTCACGGAGGAAACGCACCTGGCAAATGATCCGAACCATATGCAAGCCTCTGAATCCTCTCGGATTCCAAATGCAGCTACTTCAGTAACATGCAAGCCCATTGCAGCGGAAAGACCGAAGATTGACCTCCCGAGTCACTGAATAAATGCCCAAATCCAATATATGAAAGATCATGCTCTCATTGGGAAGTTTATCGGTTTTTGGCCTACAGAAAAAGAACTGCAAGGATGGATTGCTGCAAAATGGAAGCCCAAAAACCATGTCACACTGCAGCTCAGGCCAAAAGGCTTCTTCAATGCGGTATTCAACTGTATAGAAGACCGGAATAGGGTTCTAGATGGGGGTCCCTATTTCTTCAATTCAGCTGGTCTTTATCTCAGAGACTGGGTCGAACATTTCAACCTAGATAAGGAAAATTTCAATTGGGCGCCAGTCTGGATCAGGCTGTACTTGCTCCCCCTTGAATATTGGGATGAATATTATCTCACAGCTATAGGCCGAGGGCTAGGAGAATTCATTAAAATTGCTGAGGAAACCAAGCTTCGAAGGTACACCTCCTATGCGCGGATCTGTGTGTACATACAACTAGACAGGGCGCTTCCGGATGCGGTAAGTTTATTCCATGATGACTTTGAATGGATTCAACCTCTTGACTATGAACATGTTCCCTTCAGGTGTCGAAGATGCCATGCCCATGGCCATTTGTTCAGGGACTGCCCTCTAAACATTGCCACTAAGAACACTGAAGATGCCGACAAGTCGGAGGCAGATGGGTTCACTAAGGTTTCTAGTCGGAAGAAACATCATAAAAAGCCCCCTCTTGGCAACAAAGCCTCCAACCCTAATGCCAATGCCCCGTCGACCAACAATAGTTTTGAAGCCCTTGCCCAATCAGACCCTTCTGGAGCCCCCAACCCCGCCTCCCTTGCTGTACCCCCTAACCACTCCTCTCAGGCTAATCCCCCGAACCCTACTTCTTCCTCTCCCAATCCTGCAGGCCCGGAAAAAGGAGAGCCCTTAAGCCACAAGCATTCCCTTGATTCTGTACTTGCAGATGCCAAATCAAAAGTTATGGAAGTTGACGATACCCAGGAAATCCCCACCCTTCCTACTCATGATAACCCTGAAAGCAGTTAGCTTAGCATCATGGATGAAGATTCGGAAGGTGTTGAGTTGGGAGACCTTGATCTACCAAGTTTAGAGGAAGCATGCATTCGTCAGGACTTTGATAATATCAAGCCCAGCCAGATAGATACCCTAGAAGTTGTCCTATCCAAGGCGCAGCAGCATAAAAAATTAGGGATCCAGCTAGGAAGTCACTGGGATGGCCTGAAAATAATTAAAGAATCAAAGAAGAGAGGTAGGAAACTGGATTGGCAACACACCATCATGATTGGGGAAATGTTGGTGGAGTCAGGTCGTTACCCCAAGCTCACGAGGTTCTACAAGCCCCTTCCAAATGTTTCCTCATGAAGCTCATATCGTGGAATGTAAGAGCGCTGAACAGCCCCAGGAAGTACAAAATGATCAAGAACATGATACAGCAAGAAAGACCGCAGCTCATCTTTCTTCAAGAAACTAAATGCAACTCTGAGGCCCTTGGTAAAATTCTTTCCAAAGCCTAGCCCAGTTGCCATTCTGTTTCTGTTGATGCCTCTGGATTCTCTGGAGGTCTTGCCATAATTTGGGATACGCAAGCTATTGAGCTTGGGGATTTCCATGCTGCCCATAACCTCATCCAAGCCTCTTTTCATCTGATCGGTACCAATATTCACGGTCACCTTTCAAATGTTTACTTTCCTCAAGACCTAGCTAGCAAAGATGCGCTTCTGCATACGATGGAGGTTCTAAATTCCAACAGAACTCATCCTCTATGGATTTTGGGAGGAGATTTCAACATGATAACAAAGTTGGAAGAAAAATCTGGAGGGCGCGCAAGATTGGACCTGGAAAGTGATCATTTCAGATATTTCATAAGCAGAAGTTGGCTAATCTATCTTCCTTTTAACAATGGGATGCATACTTGGAACAATAAACGATCTGGCATTCATCACATTGCGTCCAAACTAGACAAATTCCTGATCTTCGACAATGCTATCCACATGGGAGGGGACATCATAGCTTCCATCTTACCAATCACAGGTTCAGACCACTGGCCCATTGCCCTACAATGGCAGATGTTAGTATGAATCCTTTGTCGAAGTGTACGAAAAAGGACCACTTTAGCTACGCATAACTAATAGCCCTAACAACAAAAGTGGATGCCAATATCTTTAGATCTGCAGTTAGTTGAACAAGAAAAGAGCTGCAAAAAACCAGATCTATGCATGGAAAGACATTAAGCAGTAAAAACAAGGGTTTTCTCCATATACCAATAGACAAGACAAGAACAATTTTTGAAAGAATTTTTATATTAATTGGGCACCTGGGAGGAAAACAAGAAGGCGTATCCAATTCTCCTCAGTGGGATGGGTTCTTGGAAGTCCTCAGCGTTTCAGATCTAAAATTCCTCTCTTTGGTTAATGTGGGAAACCCTAACAAACATGGAACTCAATGGGAGTTCAAAATGCAAACAAATGGAAATGGTGACCAAGAGTAGATCTAGTGTGATCTAATGCAATGGAGGTGACTAATGAATGGGAAAAACCTTCCTATTTATAACAAAATATTGGGGTGTTCTAGAACTCGGTGCATGAATAAAATATTATTAATCATATTCTAGAATCACCCTTTAGGAATATTTTATTATAAGTATTTGTTGGAGGGGAAAAGATATTTGACTTGGGTCAAATCCCTTGATTAGTCAAAAGAAAATAAATAAGCAATAGTTGGCTATCTTTTTAAGGAAGTGGTTGAAAGATAATCAAATAAATAATGATTTATTTAATTATTTAAGGAGGGCGGTTGAGAGATAATCAAATAAATAATGATTTATTTTATTAATGGTGGCTGATTTGGTCATATTTAACAAGGAATATTATCTAAATAAGATTTAAATAATTATTCCTAGAAAATAATAAGATAACTATGGGTTTATCTCATTAATTTCTTTGTTTTTGGGTTAAACATGACTGGGAATAAAAATTAAATTATGGTTTAATTAATTATTCCTTGAGGAAAATCAAACAAATATAGGTTTGTTTAATATTTCCTTTTGGGGTTCTGTTTGGACCATAAACAACTGTCAATGTGGTTTATTAAGTTATTTAACATAGTGAAGGCAATTTTACTTAGGGTAAAAATTGGTCTTGCATGGTGTACTTGGGTCCATCTAATGATAATAGGTTAGATGACCAAAAAATGAGTGTGATTGCCCCCCGAGCGTGCGAGTCTTCGGGGAGCAAATCGTATGACCAAGAGTAGACTAGCTGAACTCAATCACCCGGACAAAACCCAGAAGTCAGAGAGAGAAATGTAAGGTAGACTAATGTGCTGAAGAACTAGACCCTGAGGAGATGAGACTTGCAGGTGCGACAAGTATCTTTTTATGAGAAGGTACCTGTGCTAAAGGCGGCGGGGAAGGCATACCTATGCCCGCCGAGACAAAGCACAAAAGAATAGTGTGTCCAGTAAACAAGGGACCAAACCATAAAGTACAACTGGCATAATCATGAGCCAGATAAAAATACAATGAGGGATCCCACATACATGTTGTGCCTGGGATATGACAGGGTATGTCAAGTACATGAGATAAATACAACCCAAATGCCCCCTGTAAATGGGGAATGGCTCACAAAATCTGACTGATACATGCAAATCGAAAGAGGCGCTGCAAGTGGCGACGACCAACATCATCAAATATCTGGAGCTGCATCGAAGGCTGCAAGGAGGAGGTCATCCGGGCATGTGGGGGGCTACCTGCAGGGCCACCCCCTCATGAGGGTTGGGACATCTCACACACACCCGGGAATCATCAAGAGCTGCTGCTGTATCACTGAACCATCAAGTATACGGATCTCGGTCATGCTGAAAGGAGCTGGAGTGGAGAAACAATCAATTCAAAGGGAAATAGGGAATCCCTTTGCATGATCAAAGGCACCGAACAGAGTGAGCGCGGAACCAGGGGTACCACCGCCCTCTGAACTGGCTACAGAATGGACGGGCGATGTCGACGAAGGACGTCGCCACGGGTGAGGGCTGTTGGAAATCCTCGACGAAGGCGCGAGAAAAATAATGAGCGACGGACAGGGCCCGGCCACTAAGAGCCCAATCGGAAGTGGAGAAGTGAGAAGAAGGCGTTAGCGAATGGACGAGCTTCCCTTGTTAGAGCATAAAGGGCATGAATGACATGGCAGCTAGTGACACAATATCATAAGGGATAGGGGACAGTGGGACTGAAGGTCATAATGTGCGACACAAGAGAGAGACCAAGAAATGAAGGATGGAGGGCTATGGCGGGGTACAAAGGGACTCAGGATAGACTCCATGAATGCGATGATGACTCAACTTGGATGTGCTAAACAAGGGCGACTCGATGGTGATGCCACACAGTAAAGGCCTAATGGGGGACCATGAAAACATGAGTACAAGGTGGGAACTCATGACGAAAATCGACACGAACATGGACAAGTATGGAGGCGAAGTGGTGCCCCAAGTACAAGTGTCGTAAGTGAGGAAATTCGATTTAAAGTGGAGGTGAAGTGGCCCTTCTTGGACAAAATAGGTCCTGGCAAAGGATGAAAGTACAAAAAATATGTTGGCTATCTAACAGAAAATAAAACACGCATCTCAGAAGGGAAATGCTAAGGGTAATATTTCTTAAGATAGAGTGCATTGCGAGGATTAGGAAGAGGATTGCCCTCGAAGTCCTCTAAAAAGTATGCCCCCTTACCAAGATCCTTACTGATGACGTAAGGGCCTAGCCATAATGAGTCGAACTTCCCGTGACCAAGGACATCATGGACCTGGTCATATACTAGAACAAGGTCGCCTTCGTGAAAAGGACGAGGCTGGACTTTTCGGTCATATTGAGCTTTGGTGCGTTTCTTGGCCGCTTCTATGGTTTGCAATGCAACACGGCGGCCTAATCAACATCTAAAGCGGCCCTTCTGCTTCGAGTCTTTTTGGCTCGATCATCCCTCCTTCAAGGACATGGTGCATAACTCATGGAAAAGCTTTACACCTCCTAAAGGATCTAAGATGTTTCAGTTCCAGCAAAAACTCTGGTTCTTAAAATCTTGAATAAAAAGTTGGAATCACTCAGTCTTTGGGAACATTTTTCAGGAAAAGAAAGTCCTTGAACTCAAAATGGCGGAGATCCAACAGGAAATTATCAAGAAAGGGAGATCATATCTCCTTGATTGCCAAGAACAAACTCTACAAAACCAGTTGAATGATAGGTACAGGCAAGAAGAAATATTCTGGAGGAAAAAATCCAGAGTTCGATGGCTTAAGGAAGGAGAACGCAACACAAAATTCTTCCATCGATCCACTATACAAAGGAGAATGAGCAATTACGTCAGCCACATCACTAATCAGCAAGGAGAAAGGTTGGAAAATCATGAAGATATGGAGCGTGAACTGATAGATCACTTCAGCAATGTGCACCAAGAACCTCCACTGAGCAGGCATCTTGCTATTGACCAAATCTCCCATCTAATCCCCAAGATAATCACGGAGGAACACAATCAGATGCTTCTAAGATCTGTCTCCCTACAGGAAGTCGAAGCAGCCTTAGCACAAACCAAAATCGGCAAGGCTCCGGGTCTGGACGGCTTCACTTCCAATTTCTTTCATCATTTTTGGGACCTCATCAAGGTTGAATTCTGGAACTTGGTTGAAGAATCGAGAACTATGCATTGGTTATTACCCTCCATCAATGCCACCTTCATTGCCCTTGTTCCGAAGGAGGATCAACCGAGCTCACCTGACAAGTTCCGGCCTATCGCACTCTACAATGTGATCTACAAGCTTATTTCAAAAGTCATAGCCAACTGTCTCAAGCCTCTCCTCCCCATGCTCATCTCACCAGAACAAACTGGCTATGTGGAAGGATGGCAAATCCTTGATGGGATCATTCTCACTCATGAAGTCATCCACTCCTTAAAGATCAGCAAGAAAGCAGGTATGCTCTTAAAAATTGATTTGTCTAAGGCTTTTGATAAATTGAGTTGGACCTACATTCAAAGCATCCTGGAAGCTTTTGGTTTCAGTCATTTGTGGATAAGGTGGGTCATGAACCTCATCTCATCCACTTTCTTTTCTATCTTGATCAATGGGATCCCTTCTAAGCCTTTCTCTCCTTCCAGAGGCATTAGACAAGGAGACCCCCTATCTCCTTTTCTCTTTGTGCTCATGGCTAAAGGCCTGGGACATCTCATCCAAAATGCTGCTCGAGTCAATCTCCTGAAAGGTATTTCCCTTCATGGCCTTCTCCCTACCACTCACCAACAATTTGTGGACGACAACATGCTCTTTGGCCATCCCTCTGTGCAAGAAGCCCGTGCTTTCAAATCCATCCTGAATATCTTTTCTGAAGCTTCCGGTGCCTCATTCAACGCTACCAAATCTCAAATATTTTTCTTTAACACTCCTGCTGCCACTCAAGCTAGCATTGCTCGGATCTTAGGCTTTCCCATAGCCACCCTTCCTGCTAAATACTTGGGAGCCGCCCTCATTGATTCGGCCACCAAACACTTTGTCCTACACTCTGCTTCAATCCATGCCTCTTTATCTTTTCTCGGTCCTGGCAGCTCCGAAATGGGTTCTTAAGCAAATCAAGATGTTACAACGTAGGTTCCTGTGGGGATCTTCGGGGCAAAATAGGAAATGGGCTCTGGTTCAATGGAATACGGTCTGCACCCCCAAAGAAGCAGGTGGGCTGGGCCTCAGGGACCTGACTCAAAGCATTAAAGTGATGGGAGCTAGGCTGTGGTGGAAATGGACTTCAAATCCAAACACGCCTTCGGCTAAACTCTGGTTAGCAAAATATGCTAATAATCGGCCTCCAGAAGAACTCATCCGGCTCACCCCTGATGCCCCAGGCTCCCTCATATGGAACGTCGCCAAGCAGCACAGTGATCTGATTCAACAGCATAGCTTCTAGGAAATTAGAAATGGAAGCACCGCCAAATTCTGGACGGATGCCTGGCAACAACAACCAAAATTAGTGGAAACCCTCAATCATCTCCACAGGAATAACATCAGGCTTCAACGGGAGGACAGAGTTAACCAAAATTGGAGGACGAAGAACGTTAATGGATACAGGCAGTGGAAGCCAACTACTCTCATTGCCCCCAATACTCAGGAAGACATCACAGCGGCCATCTCTGTTGAGCTTAGACAAAGAAGGATCAGATGGTCTGAGGACTCGGACGTTCTGCGATGGGGACACTCCTCTAAGGGGGTTTTTTCCACTAAGGAAGCCTACTCACTCATACTCGCATCCTCCAATCCTCGCGATCCCATATGGCAGCGTGTCTGGGCTCCCGGAATATGGCCCAAAGTTTCGAATTTCCTCTGGCTCCTCAGTCATAAGAGGACTCTTACCTGGGACAATCTAATCAGAAGGGGATACATTGGACCATCACGATGCCCCAATTGTAATCAAAGCACTGAAACCACTCAGCACTTAATGATCTCCTGCAATTTGGCAAATATACTATGGGATAAAGTCAGCTTTCGTTGTCAAAAAAGTAAACCCTCTAAATATTTGCTCCACCACATTCGTTTCTGGCCCATGGCTCCCTTCTCCAGTGCTCTTCTCAACTCCCTTTGGCTTCTCATCCCTGGCCTTCTATTTTCGACCATCTGGAAAGAGCGGAACAGAAGAGTTTTTAAAGACCAATCCACTCCTACTGATGTTCTCTGGAATACTTTTTGCAGTAACCTCCAAGAGACTATCTCCCTTATGTCGTGGAAAGAAGAGGACTTACCCTCCAAGCCTAAGGAACGTGCAATCTGGGATAGCTGGAAACTCATGATCATTCCTTCTTCCCCATCTCCTGACCGGCTTAACCCCCAGATCTCTGTTTGTTGGTCTCCCCCCCCCTCTGGAGCTGTCAAATTAAACTTCGATGGAGCCTCCAAAGGCAATCCAGGATGGGCTGGATATGGTGGAATTTTCAGAGACTCCAATGGGACCCCTCTTTCCATTTACTTTGGCCATCACTGATGGGACACCAACAACTCAACTAAGCTCGAGGGTCTTTAGCAAGGTCTCTGCTTAGCTCAACTCCACAACTTCTTTCCTCTCGTCGTTGAAGGAGACTCCCAAGTGCTCATCAATATGGCTCAACACCTTCTCACAAGTTCCACCGCCATCAAGATTTCCACCAGCTAGAGATTAATTGCCAGACTTGAACTTATGGAACGCTGGCTCAAAAGTTATAATGCAGTTTTCTTCTCTCATATTAAGCGCGATGGCAACAAAGTTGCTGACTTTCTTGCCAACATGGGAGTGGAGAGCTCTGTTACCTTAATCCATGGTTCACTCAGAATCCTCAATGATGAAACCAAACATCAAGAATGTAGCACTCTGGTGCAACAGGACTTTTCAGTCCCGGATGCGGTTGCTTCCAGCTATTGATGGGACGTACGTCCCCCAGCGCCTCTCGAGGCTGTCCGTTGGAGCTGGCCACATGGCCTCTCACACTCGACTTAATGGTGGCATTCATTCCGCCACCCCACGTTGCATTAACAGCTCTCTCTCGAACCATCTTCGCAGCAAGCTTTCAATTCGTCTTTCTTCGGCTCTTGCAATGGCTCAGGCTAATCCTCACGGTGTTTACCCTGTCTGCTCTGCGACTTCGCTTCTCTGCGCCTCCTGCCCAGCTGACTGCGCGAATCCTAGTGCTAGAACGCAGACTGGCCGGAGGTGCGAGCTCTTATGTTGCTTGGAAACAGTTCTGGAATTTCATCACTCGCATAGCCTGCTCTGTTGCTCTACCTCTCTGCGAAATTCTCCTGGCCCTCCACTGCCACTCCTTCTCTGCCCGCTTCATCCGTCTCTCTTCCCCGCCATGCCTCGTCTGCGCCATCGTATGAGATGCCGGCGAGGTTCCAGTTGTGGTCGGGCTTCTCGGTCTCAAATTTCTCCCTCCGTTAATTCGTCTTAAGATGAGCTTTCCTGTGATCATGTTTTGGACTTCAAGAACAACAGGGGCACACCTCGCTACCCTGGCTCCGCCCCTCCCTCTGCGTGCCATCCACCTCCCTTTGCTTCTTCCCCTGCGCCCCATCTCCATACCTCTGCTTATCCCTCCACTCCCCAGCCGACTTTCCTTCCCTTCCTTCGCCAGACTTCCCAGAATGCGGAATTTACTTTTGAATGCAAATTTGATAAACCGGTCCTCCGAGCCCACGCTACTGTCACGGTTAGTGACGAATTTGCCAGTTTGGAGTCCCCTCCACCTGCGCCTCCCGATCCTTCTACTGTTCCTCATGGTCCCACTGGGCCCAGTACCGCCAAAGTTGGTCCAGCCAAGGAGGCCTTGGCCCAGTTATACTCTGCCCCCAGCGTCTCTATGCAGGTCCAGAGCGTGGAAGATATGAGCAAAGGAAAAGAGCCCAATCCAGCTGCGGAAGACGGATGTGGCAATGAGTTCGGGTGCAGAATCATTGAAGAACCGCCATCTCCAATAAATGAACAGTAATCAGAGGCAGCCCTTGAGGTTTTTGTCCTTCAAGCACAATATCTCTAAGTTATTTTCTATTCTCATGTTTTCTCCTCCTACGCTTGTAGTGAGGCATGCTATAGGTTTTTGTTATTTTGTTGAACAATCTGAATGTACAGTCGGTTTCCCCATTGTGGGCGGCAGTCTAAACTCTCAATCTGAAATGGACTGGTTTCCCCACGGTGGGCAGTCCAAACTATGGTTTTCTTGGCAGTCAGGCCCTGTGCTCAAGCTTCCACAGCTGAGACAGAGGCAGTTTTGTATCATTACATTATAAATTAATAGATTTAGTGTTACTGAGAAAAAAAAAAAAGTTTCTACATATCTCAATTGTTATGGTTGGATTGTATGTAACCACCACACACGGAAAACTGAGAGATCCCTCTCCTCTTCTATGATGTTCATTAGACACATGAGCTTCTTTAAATTCATATTGAGTTGCACTCTGGCCATCTGCCATACTTGATGTATAATATTCAACCCAAAATCACATTCTAAAGAGGAAAAATTATCCAAAACTTATAATAGATGAGCATAAGAAAACACACACTTCTAAAAATATTGAGCTTGATTACACTCAATCACAATTATGACTAATATATATATATGATTTTGACACCAAAACATTCTAAATCTTAATGTAAATATCTAATTTATTTAGATATATTGTTTCAATATTTTGAAATTGCAATCTTATATTAATATAAGGTTTCCCAATTCAACAAAAGGGTCAAAAAAAAATTCAAACCATGCAAATTGTGATTGCAATCTTATAACATACCCAAATTCATGAGTGTGAACAAAACAATTTAGATATATTGTTTCTATATTTTGAAATTGCAATCTTATATTAATATAATATTTCCTAATTCACCAAAAAGGTCAAAACAAAAATTCAAACCATGCAAATTTAGATTGCAATCTTATAACATATCAAAATTCACAAGGAAGGTGAACAAAACAATTTAATCCATGAAAATTATCATTTCATCATCATAAATTATTTTTTTGGTAAACAGGATGCAATTTGATTTACTCCTACCAAATGCCATTACTTATACTAGGAGTCCAATCAACAAGTCGGTAATCATACAATTATACAATGATGTTGGTTTATATTATTTGGTTTTTCAAAAGAGGGCACATCTTCGTATTTGTCAAAATGAATAAGTATTAATTGAGCGAATAAATTGTCATCAACAATTGTTAAAATCATCATGGTCTACGACAGTAACTTTCGTGTTGGTATAGCCAAGGAAATAACTTCTAAATAATCGCGGTGAGAAAAAAGTATCTATCTGGTTATGTCGGTTCCATTGGGTTTGCCAGTGGAGAGGAAAGGACCAGCTTTGAGTTAAGTTTTGTTTCTTCAACAAGACGAGGGGAGGCAAAAGCAGACGCTTAAGTGGAGGTGACAAGTCGAAAAGAGTTACATCGTTAGAAAATGTGTTCCCTCACATAGATAATAAACTCTCCATCTCTTAGGTGAACATGGGAAATGGCAAAGAAGAGGAAGTATGCAAGTTGTTGGAGCTTAATTTATTACTTATGAAAGATGTCAAGAATTTACGACAAGAAAAAGCCTTGTATGTGAAGAAAACTGAGGCATCACATAAATGATGGAAATTATAAAAAGATGAGCTTTCATCGCAGATTGTAGAAGCAAGACAGGAGACTAAAGAGCTTTCTAAAGGGAATCAATTGGCAGAGAAAACATTGAACATCGAAAAGGAAAAGCTTTTGTATTCATTAGCCTCATATAAGGAAAAAAATGAAGAGATGTATCTGCAAAATGAGAGAATGAGAGGCTGTTAGTTCAATCTAGAGCAGAAAAAGATGAAATGCAATCCATGTTGAATGGATACAACGCAAAATCACGGGAATTGCTTAAATAAAAACATTTTTTTTTGCATGTTTAGACTTCGCTTAAAGGTGATAGCAAGAACTTCTGCCATGATAAAGGTGCTAGAAGGAACAAATTTCTATATGGCAAACGAAAATGTGAGAGTTGTATAATACAAACACAACAGATAAAATCCTTTATTTGCAGTTATCTTGTGTTAAACACCAACATGATGAGATTTATACTGAAAAATGATCACGGTGTTTATGAGAACATCAACATCATATTTACAAACTTTGAAAAATGATGGGATAAATGAGGAATACATACTTTTTCCCCAAGAAACAATCTGTATCCATCCTTGATTTGCAGTTATCTTGTGTTAAACACCAACATGATGAGATTTATACTGAAAAATGATCACGGCGTTTATGAGAACATCAACATCATATTTACAAACTTTGACAAATGATGAGATAAATGAGGAATACAAAAATTTTCCCCAAGAAAGAATCCCTATCCATGACACGTGGATATGATTATGCTCACAAGAGAAAAACAAGAAGGAAAAAACAAAGGGAATATTTTAAACCTCCCATGTCAGCTCTAGTCAAAAAATATGAAATAACTTGAACATTATTTAAAGACATATTTATCCATACAAAGAGAAGAATATTTGATTTAATGACATCTTTTCAATCATTCATCAAGAAACTTGAAAGGTAGTCTCATAGATTTTGGCGAATCCTTCTTAACAACCTAAAAAGTACAAAGAAAATTGATAATGCAGAATAATGCTGACCATATTGAAATAGTCTCGACTTTGCTACTGACCATATTGAAATCAGTTACTGCAAAACTCACTTAAACTCCAGAGACGAGGCACAAAAATAATATCACAGAGCCGCACTGAGTCCGTTGAAAGAGCATGATCCATCTGCAAGTTCAATATTTGAACATGACTAGCTTTACAAAGAAAACGTCTTGACTTGTTTCAGTTCTAAGTACACAATCAATGGTTCCGCGAAAGCGTATTGAAGGGAATTGGACAGGCAGAAGAATTTAATGCTGGATCAGGTTAAAGGTGGATTGAAATAATGATATGCACAACACAGAAGACAATACTACTGCCATAAAATTTAAAATAATTGAAAAAAGAAAAAGTTAAAAACAAGAAACAGTTTAAAGGAATATGGTTCTCCAAGAAAAGGCAAAACAGACTTTCTCCTCCACTGAACTGAACCTAAAAATCAAAGTAAACTTAAGAATCTCGGGCTCAATCACACAAATAGTTCATCTGATAGAATCTTAAACAGTCCAAAATATCTCGCTGAATTACACAAAGAATCCATCTGATAAAATCCTTAACACAACTTTGTAATGAAAAGTTTAATGAAATTTAATTTAAGACAATTCATTTTGATTTTCATAGAAAAAGCAATTGTAACCACACACATGATTAAATAAATCTTACCTCCTCAAGAAACCGGTGTCAAATTAAGAAGATCCACTTTCATCCTCACTTTCAAGTTTCCTGCAAATCAGACATTGGAACCGGGGGAGGTAGGGAACGAGAGTTCGTTGAAACAATTGGTCAGCAGTATCCAGAGAGATTTTTTTTTGTATCCTTGTCTGAATCTTCATGGGATGCCCACATATATATATAGCCACGAGCATCATATAGACAACCTGGCTCCCAAAAGTAATTAGTAAGAATATCCATTAACGTGATCTACATTCACTACATTAAATAAACAGACAAAGAGGTGTATAATGCTTAACGTGCAAGCCAGATTCACATTAAATAAACAAGCTTAGGTGTTCGAAGAGCCAGTTAATATGAGGAAAGGGCAGAACGCTTGGGCTTGAAGAACATACCCATATAATCGAATTGCAGTTCTCCCCGACTCTTTGTTGATATGGATAGATTCCCTGAAATTGAAATTGAAATGGCAGGCATGCATTTGTTAGTTAGAGTATTGTGAAGTTAGAATTTAAAATCTTGGAGCGGGTAACAAGTGTCACTGTTGTGTTATTCAATTTAAAATAATTTAAATCAACTACTGATCATCACCCAATCGTCTACCAAAAAATTGAATGGCACATATTATGACACTGAGGCAATTAGGAAAGTTGTTTTCAAATAAATACGCCTTACGGCATAATTACAAAATTAAATAAAGAAACACACATGTATGAGTAAAAAATTTTAATGTTTTGTATTTAACCTCTTGAAAAAAGCTAATGAATCAAGTCTTTAACATAAAAAAGTTGACTTTTGCAGATTCTTAAGTTTTAATGTTTTGTGTTTTAACCTCTTAGAAAAAACTAATGAATCAAGTCTTTAACATAAAAAAGTTGGCTTTTTCAAATTCTTAGTTTAAAGAAAATGTATTTATGGCTGCAAAATTGTTGAGTGGCGTTCCATATCGTATCCATGCCTTGGGAAATATCACATAGTTTGACTTTTTCAAATTCTTAGTTTAAAGAAAATGTATTTATGGCTGCAAAATTGTAGAGTGGCGTTCCATATCATATCCATCTCTTGGGAAATATCACATAGGTTGATTTTTTCAAATTCTTAGTTTAAAGAAAATGTATTTATGGCTGCAAAATTGTAGAGTGGCGTTCCATATCATATCTATGCCTAGGGAAATATCACATTTCGCTCCTACGTTCTTTTAACCGTTCAAATCGAAGTTGTCCATAATGAAATATTTAACATAGGATTCTTCAAAAATGAAAAAAGGAAGGTTAATGTGATTATAAATTTGATTCATTTTAGCTTTATCAAGACCACACTCACCAAAGATTACATGCCAATGTTGCATTGGTAGTTTTCAACAAGATTAGGGATGAAGTCCTTTGAGAAGGCTATTGATGTTTTTGAAGAAAATTCAACAACTTCAACTACCAAGCTTTTATTTTCTACCTTACATAAGTGTGTCTTTTGGTTCAATCATGATATGTTGTGTTTATGGCTTTCATCCATCATTTAAGATATCAAAATATTTTGAATATATAGTGTCGAATCTATGCCAAACAATTGCATATAAATAATTATACATATTGAGAAATGGTAGTGGAGGTTTTGTTTTCTAGATTCGGAAAGGTGCTATCATTAGATAAAGAACAAACCCTATCGTAAATATCTATATATAGTTAAAGAACAAACCCTATCGTAAATATCTATATAGTTATGGTGTTTCAAATTTGATTTAGTAATTTAGGAGAAGGAAAATGTAACCATGGAATCATTGGAAGTTTTTATATTGTCTTTAACATGGTTAAACCCTATAGCAAATATCTATATTGTTATGGTGTTCCAAATTTGATAGGAAAAATGTAACCATCTAATCACTGGAAGTTGTTCATATTTCTGATCACATGGCTAAGTTTGACCTTTCATGTACTTGTCTACTTTCATCCATTCTATGTCTTCCCTAATAACAAGATGCTTTCCTGCACTGTATAGGTGAACTTTAGCAACTAATCCTTTGGGTTTTTATTGTTCTAAAACCCTCAAGTTAGATTGTTCTTTGAAATGAATTAATCAAGGAGAAACTATTGAGAACCAAGTTACATTGTTCTTTGAAATGAATTAATCAAGGAGAAACTATTGAGACCCAAGTTAGGTTTTTCTTTGAAATGAATTAATCAAAGAGAAAGTAATACTTGGATATGTTCATATGGTAAGATAAACAATAACTTTTTTTAGTAGGTAAATAATTTTTCTTCATACAAAGTAGAAAGAAAGCTAAATTGTTTCATAAAATGCAAATTACACATAAATTTAGATTTGTTTAGTATATCTTTTTTTATTAAAAAGAAGGAAACAACTTTTAATAATAAGTTAAATAATTATTATGGAGTCTTAGATAGATGGTGATTATGTACTTTGTTAAGACACTCCATGATGTGAAGTCACAAGTTCAATTCCTAAACCGCAATTGGAGTGATATATTGGACATAATGAGTATTTAAAGTTAGATAAGTTAGATTTGTTTCATAAATTCTCTTTTTACCAAAAAGAAAGTTCCAACATGTCCTTAAAAGAACTACTTACTATCACAAATTTTTTTTGAGAAACTACATGCCAAAGATATAAATAAAACAATAATACATGTAAAGTGTTTTGGATAAAACAATAAAAATACATGTTAGAGATATACATAGAACAATAATACATGGGTTTTTATTTTGTTTAAAGATAGAGACTACAAGGCCTACTATTGCTTTGTGTCTTACTGTTCTTTGGCAAAGCAAATATTTTTTTCTTTTAAAAGAGATTCCCAACAAACTAGGAATGAAGCTCTAAGGGTTTGAAAGAATTGCTAACATCAAGTTGGTGTCACAGAAAAAGATAAAGAATCCACTCCAAGAATGATAATGATTTAGTTTTTTTATTAATATTACTCTTCCAATCCAATACACCAATATTCATAGGCTTAGTCTTCCAAACCATTATCATTACTCTTTGAGGTGTCCCAGGGTGGATCCCAAGAGTGGCACTTAGTCCACGTGATCCATCCACTTGATATGTACCAGCAAGGTGGGATACCATGTTGAGGTTTTCCATTAGACCAAAGCCCCTAGACTTAGTAAAATTCCAAACCTTTATCATTAAAAAAATACTAATAAAGTTGTAAAGATGGTAGATACCATGGTGCATAACTGCGGTTTAACAGGCTGTCAAAGAAATTAATTGTTAATAGCTTAGTCTAAAAAACCCACAAAATAACTCATAAATTCCAGCGAGATTATGAAAAATTCTGGCAGAATTTTTTAAAAATCTGGATTACACCGGTCAAACATCAGGATTTTGGGTGTCTCCTTTTCACACAAATATATATATATATATTTTCAAACACTCCAACTACTTGATTTTTTGAATTTTTTTTTACCAAATTCCTAAAAAAAACTTTCGTTTGAGCTATTTTGTTGCATCAGTAAACAACTCTCATGAAAATATCATTTTTTTCCTTTAAAACTTTGCATAATAGAAAATGAAAACAAACTTTAAAATACAATGAATAATATTATACTGTAAATACCTTAACATAAAATTCAAAGAAAAAAATATTTTATTATGAAAATTGAAGTACGCAATAAGACTTCAATTTTCCCAATTAAATTTCAGAGAATAAACTACTATTTAATTATATAAATGAAAAAATTGTATTTCATAAACCAAAAGTCAGTGAATGGAAAAAAAATTAAATATTTAAACACAAACTAATGCTGTGTGTACAATTTATTGATTAGCTCTTCAATAATACTCTATCGAATCTACTTATAATATATGCACACTTATTAAGAGAAAATTATTTCAAAATTAATATTCAGGAGTCTTTCATAGCTAATTACTCAAAATAAATAACAACAAAAATATTATTTTGTAAACTCAAAAAGTGATAGAGTTACTTTTTATTAATATTTAAAGACTATATATATATATATATATATATATATATATATATTATTTTATATTTTATATAAAAAATATACATATTTTAATTTTTGATATATGAAAATATCTTTTTATACTATAAATATGCATATTTTAGTTCAACAACCAAACTTAAAACTATTACCATAAAGTTATTGCAACGATTTATTGTTAAATCTAAATAGAAAAAATAATAAATTTACCCAACCAAAGCTGCTTAATATTCAGCCTTTACAGAGATTAGTCAACTCCGGTAATGTAATCTTTGTTCCTGAGTTGAATTACAAGGTTAATATGGGATTGACTCTATATTAATTTCACAGAGACGGCCGCTTATTACTGCCACTTTTTTTTAACACACAACTTTTTCCGATAGTTTTTTATGATATATATAAAAAGTAATACATTTTATTTTATTTTTTAGAAGCGGCTTTTTCTACTATTGAGATTTTAGTTATGATTAAGTTTTTGTTGTACAAGCATATAATTAATAATATGAGAGACTATAGATTTGTTAAGTTAGTTTTAAATTCCAGTCAAAATTAAGATATTATAAGGAGGTCATCAACACTACTCTAGAAGATCAAAAGTATCTTTTTGTTTTAACTAGATTAAAGAAAAAAATTAATATAGCCAAGATAAGAACGAACTCTCATGAACTCCATAGTGAAACTGTTAGTTGGCCAGTCCCTAAACTACAATGGGTGGAAAGGATCTGCCCATTGAGAATGAAAATCACTTCATCTTAGAGTGCCCTCTAATACACCCACATCTCAGTTTCATAATGTTTGTTGCAATACCAACTTTCCTAACATTTTAACATGTCAAAATTATAATGAGTTCGAGACATCTCTCCAATCCAAACTCTTTGAGCATAAGAGTACAATTTTAAAACAAATTAAATAGTTATTTCTTTAGATCCCATAAACTAAAATTTAGTCTCAATAAATGTTAACCATTATTATCATATATATATGAATAAATACTCCTGAAAACATCATTGACAATTATTACCATGTGTTTGCCTTGTACTCATGTATGGTTGTTCACCATTGGTGCATCCTCCTAAGGTAAAAAGTATGATTAATGGAATTTGAAAGAACTCTCTGTCCAAAGGAAATTCCATAAACCGGCTAAAATACCGACCCCAAAATAGTTCCATTGTTATCCAAGTCTGTTGTTTTTATTAAATTACTTTTCCAATGGGATTTTTGACAGAACCTCTTGATGAATTTAGCTGGATTTTGTTTTCCCAGATGAATCTTCTTGATGAAGCGCAGATAAAATTAGGCCAGCCTTGCCCAAATTGCATGGATTTGGTGGATGCGATAACACTGGTTTGGTATAATTCAGAATTTGGTACTCGACAAGTATCGACTCTTTTCAGGCAGATGACCTTTCATGGTATAATTCAGAATTGAAGGCAGAATTTTCTGTCCCTCTTTGATTCTTGGTTGTCCAATGGTGGGGTTGATAGTTCACATGGGCTATGTACTTTCCGTAGCATTTTTTAATCAAGTTACTCTGCAAGTTACCGATATCGTAAGGTTCAATGAACGTTGTGGATCTCCAACAACGAATTAAAAAATATATACACGATTTAGGGTTTGCGAGGCCACCCTATCGAGAAAATCAAAATTAAAATCTCTCCTCCAATCGTTTTGTATAGATATGGCCACCCACAAAAATATATGGCAGTTTAATAAATACTGCGTTCGTATCGTCACCCCTCTCCAACCTTACGATATCGGTAAACTTGCAGTAGCAACTTGATTAAAAAAGCCACGGAAAGTACATAGCCCATGTGAACTATCAACTCCCCATTGGACAACCATAAAAACATGAGTACATAGCCCATGTGAACTATCAACCCCCCCCCCCCCCACATTGGACAACCAAGAATCAAAGAGGGACAGAAAATTCTGATTTCTAATTCATTAAAATAATGTCAAGTTGAACTAATTATAAACATGATGTCTAGTTCAACCAACCATGGCTCAAAAGTCAGGGCGATTGCCTTTTGCAGATCTCGAGTAATAGGCAATGTCGAGTTCAACCAACTATGGTCATGTTGGGGCGATTGTGCTGGACTCCGGGTAGATGATAACACCTGCCAATAAAAATCCTAATTTGAGGTAATGTTGGTCGACAAGTATTGACTCTTTCGGTGCAAAAAGGACCTTCATGCGCTATTTAATAAGACCATAAAATATCTCATGGCAAATTTATATGTGTCTCTCGTAATTACATAGTTGGTTTGTTATAATCGCCCCAACACACCATATTGCTGGAACTAGAGATCATGTTTATAATTGGCTCAACCATTACTTGGAAGGCAGAATTTTCCGTCCTTGGCCCATTGGGCATGGGCTATGTACTACACAGCATTTTTTAACCTATTTTTTCCCAAGTTTACCGATATCGTAAGGTTCAATGAACGTTGTGGATCTCCATCAACGAATTATTTGGTTCAATGAACGTTGTGGAGTTATTTGGTTCAATGAACGCGAGATCTCCATCTCGTTGATGGAGAGTTATTTGGTCTCAATGAACGCTGTGACTTCATCTCGTTGATGGAGATCTCGGCACGTCGTATTGAACTCCATTGGTTCCAAGGATGGAGATCCACAACGTTCATTGAACCTTACGATATCGGTAAACTTGCAGAGTAACTTGATTAAAAAATGCTACGTAAAGTACATAGCCCATGTGAACTATCAACCCCCCCATTGGACAACCAAGAATCAAAGAGGGACAGAAAATTCTGCGTTCAATTCATGTATTAAAGTAATGTCAAGTTGAACCAATTATAAACATGATGTCTAGTTCAACCAACTATGGTCAATGTTTGGGGCGATTGCCTTTGCAGATCTCGAGTAATAGGCAATGTCGAGTTCAACCAACTATGGTCATGTTGGGGCGATTGCATGGACCTGGTAGATGCGATAACACTCAGTTAAGCAAAATTCAGAATTTGAGGTAATGTTGGTCGACAAGTATTGACTCTTTTCAGGCATATGACCTTTCATGGCGGCCACAGAATAAGACCATAAAATACCATCTCATGGTAAATTTATATGTCTCTGTAATTACATACATTATGATGATACATTTTGTTGTAATTATTAATGGGTTAATCCTAAATACTAAATGCAAAACAACAATTTAGATTTATTGTATGATGATTTAACAAAGTAATGTAAAGTAATAGTTTTGATGCATTGCACTATGATCTAACAACTATTATTTCATTCACCTTATATATAAATGATTGATAAATATTTATATATATTAAATTATGATAGATTTTTTAAAATTTTATAATCCATTTTATTTAATTAAAATTTAAAAAAAGTATAAAAATTAACTAAATTATATATATTTAAAAAAACATGTAACAAGATTATTAATCATACAGATTCATTCTTACATTATTATAGTAATTCTTAACACTTAAATATGCTTTCTTATAATACCATGGACCAATATTATGGTTTATCAATATAACATGTTCAAAAAAACCATAACTTATTTATTTTAATTTTATTTTATAATATATTCAATATCACATAGGTAAAAACCATAACTCAATTCACAATCAAAATCAAAATATATTATACTTAGTTTATTTTGATTTAATTATAACATTTTTAATTAACTGAAAAATAAAAATGATATATTTATCTTTAAAATAAATATCAACCTTCTATTTCAATTACCACTAAAAATATATAGCAAAAATTTAATTATATCATTTATCTATTAATTATTTATAATTAAAATAAAAATATAAAATCCCTATTTGTAAACAAACATATCACATATCTATGAAATTACTTTCACACATAAGAGCCTTCTTTTCTATAGTTGATGCATACATAGAACACTACAATAATCATCTTTGTGTTGTATTTTAGAACTTACCCTAATTGTATATTTAATAACAAGGTATTAATTCCATTGAAGAATTAAAACATTTAATGAGGTTTGAGATAAACACATTGCATTGCAATGAAACTTAGTGAAGTACCATAATAAAACTTAGTGAAGTACCATAATCAAAATTTAAAGAAAAAAGAAAAACCCAATCTTGTCTGCACCCATTTTAACACAAAACCTCAAACACAGCCATGAAACAGAAATTTACAGAAACCGTCACAGGGAAAAAAATAAAAATTTACAGGCACTAGCTTTTTGATAATATTCTTTGAATTAAAGTTTTTATATCAAATTTTGGAACCAAGTAAAAGAAAAGGGCCCAAAGCTAATTTTTCCATTTCAAGAACCAAGGTTTCATCAAATTGGATTTAAATGTCTAACTCTGTTGATACAAAACGTTAAACACAAATTTCAAATGTTATTTTTCTTTCAAGAAAACGGTGTATAACAAATGTCTTAACCACAATTCTAATAATTCTTTTAGGTTTTTTCAAACAAAGCCTCTCATTTATATAAATTTGAGTGTTAACTCAATATCTCAAAATTGTTAAGATTAAACACGGGAAATTATTTTCTCAACATACAAAGTTGCAGAGGCCTTAATTGAAACAATATAGTTGCTGAAATCAAATCATAATAGTTTTCTTTTTAATATAGAGTGAAGGAGATTAAAATCCCAACTATAATGGAACAAAGAAAATCAAACAAATTTACTCACGTGGAAAACAGAGGTATAAAATCACACGGAAATTCCAAGGGCGAAAATGTTCTGTAACAAACCAAACTTTATTACATTCACCAGGGGGTTGCGAAGTAACACACAAAGAACAAACCAAACTTTATATTATAACTTCAAAACATCAAATACATTCATACGTTACCTTTTACTAAGATTTACATTCACCAGGGGTTGCCAAGTAACAACAATAAACTTATAAGTGTTATTTTCGCTCACACTATCCCCTTATCTTTCAAGACTTATATAGCCCACAATTCAGAATCTAAACTACATAAATGTATGTTTAAAATATATATATCTAAGGCATTAATACATGACAAAGTAAAAATTTAATACAACTCATGGGTCAATTAATACACATCATGAACATTATACAAAAAAAAAATTTATGTGTTGGGGAGTTAATATTTTCCCATACATTTTTACCAACCATGGATTAAATTTTCATTTGACTTTGATTATTTAGTCTGTTGTGGAATGGGTAATTTTCCTCCTGTTCAGAACTCCATTTAACCCATTTCATTCCCTGCAAACTCAATCTGCAACCTGCAAAACATTTGTTTATCAGGTATGGATGCTTCCAGTTGATCTAAAGCGGTGGTTGAGATTAATTTTCCAACACTCCCCCTTAATCACAACTACCGCCATTGACCATTCCCAAAAAATCTATGAGATAAACAAAATTTCCACTTGCCAATGGCTTTGTGAAGATGTCTGAAAAATGTTCTTCTAACCTGTAGTGCTGCAACACAATTTAACAAATGTTAACTAATTCTCTTATGAAATGATATTTAGCATCAATGTGATTTTCCCTCTTGTGAAAAATAAAATTCTTTGATAGTGAAATTGTGGAATTTTTGTCGCGGAAAATAGTTTTTGTTCCCACTTTCTCATGGCATAAATCACTCAACATTCTTCTCATCCAAATTTTTTGACATGTTTTTGTTGCTGTGACGACATATTCAACTTATGCTGTTGACAATGATACTATCAGTTACTTCTTGGAGGTCCATGAAATGGCTCCTGAGCCTAAATGAAAAACATATCATGACATGCTCTTTTTGTCACCAACACTTCCTGCCCAGTCACTATCAGTGTAACTAACCAGCCTAAAATCATCTGTTTCAGTGTAAAAAACACCATACTTCTCTATCCCATTGACATACTTTAAAATCCTTTTGGCTGCTTGCCAATGTGTCTCCTTAGGTGTTTCCATGAACCTTGACACCAAAATGATTGTATACATTATATCGGGCCTAGTTGCAGTCAAAAACATTAGGCTGCCCACCACACTTTTGTATAATGTCTGGTTGACACAGTTGCAAAAATCTTCCTTGCTCAACTTCAACCCCATGAGTGTTGGAGTTAGTGTTGGCTTGTTGTTCTGCATATTAAACGTTTCTAAAATGTCTGCAACATACTTTTCTTTATAGATAAAAATTTCGTTTTCTATTTGCTTCACTTCTATGCCCCAAAAATATCTTAACAACCTCATGTCATTCATTTCAAACTCACTTTTTATGACTGCTTTGAAATCAACGATGAGGAAATCATCACTCCCTGTAAAAAACAAATCATCTACATACAAAACAACAATAAGAAGTTTACTGTCACTTTCTTTGATGTAGAGAGTAGGTTCGCCATCACATTGTCAAACCCATTGTCCATCGAGTAAGCATCTATCCTGTTATACCATGCACACAGTGCTTGATTCAGCCCATAAATAGATTTCCATAGCCTATACACCTTGTCTTCTTGACCTTCTATCTCATAACTAGGAGGTGGCACAACATATACCTCCTCTTTCAACACACCATTTAAGAACATTGATTTCGCGTCCATTTGATACACTTTCCATTTAAATTGCATAGAAATTGACAACACTTGATGCGTTGTCTCCATCTGCGCGACTGGCGCAAATTTTTCTGCGTAATATCTTTCATGCTATTGCTTGTATCCTTTGACAAATAGCCTTGATTTATGTCTTTCAATCTTTCCTTCAATATTTCTCTTGGTTTTATAGACCCACTTCACTCAAATGACTATTTTCCTTACAAAAACTTCACTAACTCCCATGTGTCATTCTTTTCTATCACTCTTATTTTTTCATCCATTGCTGCAACCCATTTTTCCTCTTTGACTGCACCCTTCAAGTGGATTGGGTCATCTACATGACAAAACAATGCGAACAAATAATTGAGATCAACACAACTATCAACTTCATTTTTCTCATAAATTTCACTTGAATTTCTGAATTTTTGTCCTCTTATGCTTGCAGAAGATGGCCTTGTCATGTCACTTAGTGTCGCGCTTGAAGTATATGGGGTTTCAGATCTTTGTGGTGTTCTTAGTGAATCACTTTCTTGACTGTGTGACATTGTCGTATTATTTTTTGACAGTGTCACTTGTTGACTGCTTTGTTCAGCTTGTGTTGGTGTAGGAGGAGTCACCGTCAAGGAATTACTAGTTGTGGTCAATTTTTATTTTTCTTCATGTGGTGTATATGTTTTCACATTGGTAGTCTTCTCTAAAATTACATCCCATGCTTCCTCTTGTATGAAGTGAACATCTCTGTTGATTATGAATTTATTGGTTAATGGATTTTAGAGCTTGTAGTCCTTGGATTCATCACTGTATCCAAAAAATATACATTTCTCCCCCTTGATGTCCAACTTCTTCCTCAACTCATCTGGGACATGTGCATATGCCACACACCAAAAAACACTCATGTGAGTGACATTATGATTTCTTCCACTACATGCCTCTTCAGGAACTACGTTCTTAATGATTTTGGTTGGACACCTATTAATGATATATGTTGCACAAGCAACAACTTTAGCCAAATAATCATTTGGAAAATTCTTTGCCTTCAACATACTCGCCATTTCCATAATGACCCTATTCTTCCTTTCGGCGACACCATTTTGTTGAGGTGTATACCTTGTTGTAAATCTCTTGGGAATTCCATGCTCCCTGCAAAAATGTAGGAAGTCACTTGTGATGTATTCGCCACCTTTTTCAGTCCTCAAAACTTTGATGTAGTGTCCACTTTTCTTCTCAATAAGAGTTTTGTATTGGCGGAAGTGCTCAAACACATCACTTTTCTATTTTAAGAAGTAGATCCATGTCTTCCTTGTATAATCATCTATGAAAGTCAAAATATAATGGCTGCCCCCAATTGATGGTGTTTGCATTGGTCCACATAAATCAGAATGGAAAATCTCCAAGGGTGCCTTTGCCCTTATAGACTTTCCTGCTGGAAATGATTCTTTCTATTGCTTGCCCAATATGCTTCCTTCACATTAGCTGTTGTGTTTTTCTATGAGTGGGAATCCTTTCACCATGCCTTTCTTATGTAGAAAATTCAAACCTCCAAAATTGAGATGACCAAATATAAAATGCCATAGCCAATTTTCATCTTTAACCTCTTCTTCAAAGTTTACTTGTGTGACAACTGCTACATTTCTTTAATATTCTTATGAATTCCTTGATGGTTGTGCTTGAGCACCTTCTTCCTTTAAAACTAATTTTAACATGAGAGGAAACATTTTATGGTTTGTCATATGAAATTTTGCAATCAACTGTCTGCTTGGAGACTTATCCAAAATTATGCATACATCATTTTTGAAAAAGGAATTGTATCCCTTTTGCATGAGTTGTCCAATGCTTATGAGGTTATGTTTCAAACTAGGAAAAAAATAAACATCAGAAATGTATTTCTTCTCTCCCTTCTTTGTTAGAATTTCTACTGTAGCTTTGCCCATGACAAAGACTTTTGTGTCATTCCCTAATGTCACTTCAGATTTCACACTTTCATCTAAATTGGAAAATATTTCTATGTTCCCAGTCATGTGGTTGCTACGCCCTATATCTAGAAACCATACATCTCCTTATTTTTCTTGTGCTACATTGCAAGCTAAGAACATGTTATCATGGTTTTGATTTTCCTTTATGAAATTTTCACTTGGTTTCCTACTTATGTCATATTGATTCTTTCCACATTCATTTGCATAATGACCATATGTCTTACAATAATGACATTAAACTTGCGATTTATCATACCTCTGACCTTGTGCTTGATTCTAGCTTGGGCCTTGGCTTGGATTTTGATTACTACCCCTTCCACTTGATCTTGATGGGATGCTTCTTCCACCTCTGTGTGGGCTTCTTCCACTTCTTTTATAATTTGATCTTCCTCGACCTCTACCTTGACCAAATGAAACTTGTGTCTTGAAGGCATGCTCCAATGAGGATTTTGTTTTTTCTATTTAGTCTATGCTCATGAGAAATTAGTGATGCATAAAGCTCATCCACTCTAAATTGTGAGAGATCATTTCTTTCTTCTGTAGCCACAACTATGACTCAAATCTTGTTGGCATACATCTCAAAACTTTCTCACCTATTCTCATTTCCTCAAGTGTCTCACCTCGAGACCTGATTTGAGTAACCAATCCAATTACATGTGTAATAAACAAGTCTACATTCTCAGACTCTTTCATACAAATTGTCTCAAAATATCTTCTCAACATTTGTAGTTTTGTTTTCTTCACCTTTTCCATACCCTAATAGGTTGTTTGGAGGGTATCCCATGCTTGTTTGGACTTAGTTGTTGCTACAATAATTTGGAAGATATTTTCATGCACTACCTAAAAATATAGAATAGGGCCTTTGATTCCTTCTTCCTGTTGTCCCTCCACACATAATTTTCTTCTTTTGTCAAAGCATTGTATGCTACTGCACACATAATTTTCTTCTTTTGTCAAAGCATTGTATGCTACTGCATCTGCTGGTTCTTGGAAACCATTCTCCACCAATTCCTAAATGTCTTGAGAAGAAAATAGAGCCTTCATTGTAATAGCAAAATAATCATAATTTTTACAATTAAACTGAGGTATTTGTGGATTTGTAAATACTTTCTCCCTATTGGAGAATACACTTCCAACAAAATTCCTTCAATTTTTTTTTAAACTTGCAGTAAAAACACTTGCGGTAATGAAACTCTAAATCGGCTCTCATACCATGTTAAGATTTTTAAGACAAGGGAAATTCTTTCCTCAATACACGCTACCAAAAAAATGCCTTCAAAAACAACCTTTCACTTTCATTAAAAACACTTGCGGTAATGAAAGTTTAAACAAACTCTAATACCATGTTAATATTTTTAAGACAAGGGAAATTCTTTCCTCAACACATAAAGATGTGGAGAGGTCTTAATTGATAAACAGACTTGCGGAAGTCAAATAATAATAGTCTTCCTTTTAATATAGAGTGGCAGAGATTAAAATCACAACTATAATGGAGCAAAGAAAATCAAAGAGATTTACTCACGGTGAAACAAAGTGGTGGTGGTAAAATTCACACGTGAAATCTCCAGAAGCATATGTCAAAAAACCAAACTTTATATTATAACTTCAAAACATGAAATACATTCATATATGTAGGTTGCACCTCCACCAGTAAAACACTACCCTTTTACTGAGATTTACATTCACCAGGGGTTGCAGAGTAACACACAATAAAACCTATAACTATTGTTTTTAATACAATGCATGGGTGAATTAATACAAAGAAAGAAATACAATATTTTTAACGTCTACGAGGCTAAAAATAACCTATGGGACAGATTTCTCCTCCATCCGGCTCTTGTATTCATCCCTTGATATTTTCCCATATGCTTTTACCAACATGAATTAAATTTCCATTTGACTTTGATTATTTTGTCTATTGTGGAATGGGTATTTCATCCTCCTATTTAGAACTAGATTCAACCCATGTCCTTGCCTGCAAACTCAATTCAAAAGCTGAAAAACATTTACTAAGGTATGGTTGTTGCTAGTTTATTTAACGTGGTGGTTGAGATTAATTTTCCAACAAAATTATGGCACCACATTCCATAATTGTTAATTGAGTCAATCCAATACATCCACATAGTGATGTTACACACACCCAAAGTTTTCCAATCAACTCTTGTGGGCTTATCAACTCCTATATTCCTACTTTGTTTTATTGCTAAAATACAAATTTCCAACATTTAATATTTTGTGTCATGTTCACCATGCTATTTAGGAATTTCATGATTTATTTTCATTTGATTTGCTTTTGCATTTAAGCAATTGTTACCAACCTTGGTATTTGTATCGAAGCAATTGTTTCCTTGGTGTATTCAAATTTTAGACGAATGCATCAAGACACTAAACATTATGTGAAACATGCGTAAATGTATTTCTTCTCTCCCTTTCTTTGTTAGAATTTCTACTCTAGCTTTTCCCACATAAAATAGATTTTGTTGTTGTATCCTCAATGTCACTTTTGATTTCACACTTTCATCTAGATTGGAAAACATTTATATGTTTTGAGTCATGTGGTTGCTACACCCTGAATCTAAGAACCATACATCTCCTTGTTTTTCTTGTGCTACATTACAAGCTAAAAACATGTTATCATGGTTCTGATTTTCCTTTATGAAATTTGCACTAGGTTTGCTAATTATTTCATATTTCTTCTTTCTACATTCATTTTCATAATGACCATACTTCTTACAATAATGACATTGAACTTGAGATTTATCATACCTCTGACCTTGTTCTTGATTTTGGTTGGGCCTTGAATTGGGTTTTCACTGCTGCCCCTTCCACTTGAGCTTGAAGGGCTGCTTCTCTTCCACCTCTCGTGTCGAGAATGCAAGAAGATGATGGAGCTTAGTGAAATGAAGTCGCCTTCACTAAGTGGGCCCGCAGGCAAATTCTGGCGCAAAAATCTATTTTTAGACTATGTCTATTTTTAGACATATGGAGCATGGTCCGGGGATTGCAGTATGTTATTCTTGGAGTATTGGTCATGTTGGTAAAAATATATGGACCTTTATTTTTTGGACCTATAGGTCGAAGTCTATTTTTAGACCGCCTCTCCTTAAAATAGGGAAGTCAAATATTATTTACCCTTAATAATATTTGGACTCTAAACTTCAGTTTACTCTCTTGGAGCACTTCAGTTCGAGCCTTTGAAGTGGCTCATGCATCTGACAGAGGAATTACGCTATTCCCAAGGGTTTGATGGCATCATGCATGGTTGACTTCAGTTAGGACTTCAGTGGCAGAAGTTTGGTGGAGTTAATGAGACATCTAGTGGAGTTGTGTTCTGTTTATTTTAGTTGAACTGGTTGAGATTAGTTTAACTAGCTAATCAATTAGTTATGAGTGGAGTGAATTAAATATTATTTAATTCATTAATTAGTAACTCATTATTCAACTCAAGAACACATCACTTCACTACAGTGCATGATCAGTTCAGTGGAGACCAGTGAAAGAGGTAGATGAAAGGGTGGAGTTAGCTATCAGTGGCGACATCAGTTGTGCATGAGATTTGCACCACACTTGGAGGAATTTCCCATGATGATTACGCTATCAAGCCAAGGAGATTCGAACCTTGGATCTCTATATAGACAGGCCTGGATTGTGCAATAGAGGCAAGGCAATTGGCGGTGAGTTTTGAACCAGTAACCTGTTCAAAACCGAGCTAGTTTGTGTGTAACTTCATGAGAAAGTACTGAGTACTTGTGAGGAGTATTGTACTGAGTTTGTTACATGATTTCTCCATTATAATATACACAATAGCTACGGGGTTTTCAGCTATAATCTTTCCCCATACATACTGTGTTAATGTGTATTATGATTTGATGTGTTATCGCTTGATTTATTTTCCGCATGTGTGATGATCTGAGTGGAAGAGATTATGTGTTGCATATAAATTCGAATTGTATGTGATCAGGATAGTCTCGGTGGATAATTGATCATTATTCAGCAAATTTCTACATGGTATCGGAGCTATTGAAGTAGAGATTGATCATCACAGTGATTACAAACTTATTTTGGTAGACAGAGTCTGCATGCGGGCCAGGTAGCCTCCGGATTCATCTTTCTTCGGAAAGTGAAAGGTCTGGTAAATGCCCCTTGCAGTCAATCTCTGTGCTAGAAATAATTTGTTCTCATAGATCTAGAGCGATTGAGCTTTGAAGTGGAATTCGAATTTTGCAGCAGTTTTGTTTTCTTGGTGCCAGTGTTGAAAATGTCTTTCAACGGTTTGCGACTCGAATATGCTCTTGAAGGCAGTTCGAATTATGTTGCATGGAAGGATCACATGGAGGCAGTATTAGAAGATAATGGTCTAAAGGAGTTCGTAGATACGAATGTCCAAAAGCCCACTGATCCTGCTGAAGTCGAAGCATGGCAAAAGAAGATGGCGAAATGTCGAAGGATCCTGTTGGAGGGCGTCAAGGATCATATTGTATCCAGCCTGCATGGAAAGGCTTCTCCATTTTTAATGTGGAAAGCTTTGACGAATCTATTCCAGAGTAAGAGTGACCAAAGGAAGCTGGCGCTCAAAGATAAGCTCAGGAACATCAAGATGGAGAAAGGCGACAGTATCGCCAAATACCTCACGAAGTTCACTCAATGCAGAGATGAGCTGGGAAGTGTGGGGGTGACTGTCGAAGACGAGGACATGGTTGACCTGGCTCTCCTTGGTCTTCCGAAGGCTCGGCACTCATATCAAGATAGTGTCAATGGTCGGGAGAAGCTGCCGGGATGGGAGCGCCTTTGGGCGGATCTCATGCAGGAGGAGATAAGGAGGACTACTCGAGATGGATCTTCATCAAAGGGAGCCGATGAAGAAAATTGCGCTTTGGTTGCCAAAGCAAAGAAGGGGAAGGGTAAGAAACCTTCTCATTCCGGTGCAAAGGGCAAGAAGCAGGATATGGCGAAAGTGAAGTGTTTTCACTGCCATGATCACGGACATTATGCTACCAATTGTCCAAAGAAGAAGAAAAACAAGCAAGCGGGAAGATCTACAGATGGAGAAGCTTTGGCTTCACAGTTCGAGCTTGAATTTTCACTGATCGCATGCTTGGTTTCAAGTGTGATGGGATCGATGTGGTTCTTGGACAGCGGTGCGTCATTTCATATGACGGGAGATCGGGAGTTGTTCTCAGATCTGGAGGACAAAGATTTGGGTGTGCACATCGAGATGGGCGATGATGGTAGATACAGTGCGACTGGTATCGGTACCATATCCTTTTAGAGGGAGTCTGGTAAACCCTTTGTATTGAAGGATGTCATGCATGTACTTGGATTGAAGAAGAACTTGATCTCTGTGGCGATGTTGGAGGATAAGGGGTATGATGTGGTCTTCAGCGAAGGAAAAGCCTTCCTGCGTAGTAAGACTACTGGAGAGACCCGGAAGATAGGGGTTCGAACCAAGAACCTTTATCAGTTGCAAGTAGATGGCTGCGCAGCAATGGCATGCAAGGCGGGAGAAGTGGTGAGCCGGGATGATGAGGGCGAACTGTGGCACAAGAGATTGGGCCACCTTCACCATGGAGCTTTGAAGATACTGCAGCAGATTTCTACCGGGCTTCCTAAGGGCACTCTTGCGCAGTCAGATCAGTGCAAGGGGTGTACTTTAGGGAAGTATGTGAAAGCCACCTTTCACGAGAAGGATAGTCGCGCCACGACGATCCTTGAGAGAGTTCACACAAACGTGTGTGGTCCTTTCTCAGTTGCTTCGACAGCAAAGCACAGGTATTATGTGATCTTTGTTGATGATTTCTCTCGAAAGTGTTGGATCTTCTTCATGCAGAAGAAGAGCGATACATTCGCGAAGTTCTGTGAGTTTAAAGCACCGGTCGAGAAGGAGTCGGGGAAGAAGGTGATTGCTCTAAGGAGTGATAACGGTGGTGAATTCATCTCGGCTGAATTCAAGGAGTTCTGTAGCACAGAAGGGATTCGGAGAGAGCTCATCACACCCCATAACCCACAGCAGAATGGGGTGGCTGAGCGGAAGAACAGAACGATCGTGGGTGCTGCACGGGCGATGTTGCATGATCAGGGCCTACCCCTTCACTTGTGGGCTGAGGCATGCAATACAGCAGTGTATGTGCAGAACCGTTGTCCTCACAAGGTTCTGGGCATGAGTACACCAGAGGAGGCTTATTCTGGCAAGAGGCCTGATATTTCCCATTTGCGGATTTTCGGATCTCCTGTCTACATGCATGTGACGAAGGATGCGAGAAGGAAGTTGGATCCAACTGCTGAAGTTGGAATATTTGTGGGGTACACTGATACACCTCATAACTATCGAGTGTATGTGCCAGACAGTCGCAAGACTGTTGTGCGACGGGATATAAAATTTCAGGAGGAGAAAGCCATGCAGTGTTCGCTTCAGAGGGAGCTACACTTGCATGCAGATGAGGAGCTGTTAGTTCCTAAGGAGGAGCTTCCGGATGTGGATCAGCCACAAGAGGAGGTTCAGGAGGTGGAAGAAACCACCCAGGCAGCGCCAACCATCAGAGGGCACATGCGCACTACAGAAGCTGAGCGACTGGCTCGGGATGCAGAGAGGGTTGTAGGACCACCTACAGCACAGCGCAGACAGAGACAGTCACCGGATCGGTACACTGGATACATGGCTCTTATGAGTCAATGTGTTGTGACAGAGCCATCCTCTTTTGAGGAAGCTGTGGAGGAACCCGCATGGGTTGATGCCATGATTGAAGAATATGATTCGATCATCAGGAACAGTGCATGGGAGATTGTCCCAAGACCGGTTGGGAAATCAGTGGTGGGTTCGCGATGGATCTACAAGGTGAAGCAGGTGGCTGACGGGAGTGTGGAGAAGTACAAGGCGAGATTTTTCGCCCGTGGCTTTTCACATATCGAGGGGATTGACTATGAGGAGACCTTTGCACCTGTCGCAAGGTACTCTTCCATACGGACGATCCTTGCTCTCTCAGCGCAGATGGGGTGGCACATTCATCAGATGGATGTGAAGATTGCATTCCTCAACGGAGTCATTGAGGAGGAGGTGTACATAGAGCAGCCTGAAGGTTTCGAGATCTTCAGCAGTGAGTCGCATGTGTGCCGACTCAAGAGAGCACTGTACGGGCTGAAGCAAGCACCTCGTGCTTGGTACACTCGGATAGACAACTACTTCACCGGGCTTGGATTCTCCAAGAGTGAGGCGAATCCTAACCTGTACCAGATTGTGGTGGAGGGGAAGCTGTTGATCATCGTACTGTATGTAGATGATCTGATTTTGACTGGCGATGAGCAGTTGATACTTTCATGCAAGGAGGATCTTGCACGAGAGCTTGAGATGAAGGACTTGGGCATCCTTCATTATTTCCTGGGATTGGAGATTTGGCAGCGCAGCGGAGGACTGTTTGTTTCTCAGGGCAAGTATGCCCGGGAGATTCCGGAGAGGTTCAACATGCAAGGCTGCAAGCCTGTTGACACTCCTCTTCCTGGTGGTTGGAGGAAGGAGGATGCTACTTCAGCGGAGGTAGTGGATGCCACTGTCTATCGACAGTTGGTGGGGTCGCCTATGTATCTGGTCAATACACGACCCGATATATGCTATGCAGTTAACCAGCTTTCGCAAGCTATGGTTAAGCCTACCAAGCTCTTTTGGAAGGAAGGCAAGCATGTATTGCGCTATATCAGAGGCACATCGGGATATGGTCTATGGTACAGACAGGAGGATGGAGCGAAGCTTTCTGGCTTCACTGATGCAGATTGGGCAGGGAGTCCAACGGACCGGAAGAGCACTTCGGGAGGAGTTTTCAGCATTGGGTCGATGAAGTAGCCTCGTGCTGCCAGGAAGAGGTCCATGGCACCGCCTCCACAAGAGGCTTCTAGCACATGGCAGCAAGTTTGGCTGCATGCGAGGCGATTTGGATGAGGAAGATCCTCGCAGGTTTGTTCAGGTTGCATTTGGAGCCTACAGTGATCTACTGTGATAACCAAAGCTGCATCAAGCTCTCGGCTAATCCCGTATTTCATGATAGGTCCAAACATATCGACATCAGGTACCATCACATCAGAGATTGTGTTCAGCGGAGGATCATGATGCTTTCATATGTTCCCACGGAGGATCAGGATGCCGACATCCCGACGAAGGCGCTCACCAGGAGCAAGTTCGAATTCCACAGAGGCAGGATAGGGATTGCAGATAATCCATATCTTGCTGAGAGGGAGTGTTGAGAATGCAGCAAGATGATGGAGCTTAGTGAAATGAAGTCGCCTTCACTAAGTGGGCCCGAAGGCAAATTCTGGCGCAAAGTCTATTTTTAGACATATGGAGCATGGTCCAGGGGTTGCAGTATGTTATTCTTGGATTATTGGTCATGTTGGTAAAAATAGATGGACCTCTATTTTTGGACCTATAGGTCGAAGTCTATTTTTAGACTGCCTATCCTAAAAATAGGGAAGTCAAATATTATTTACCCTTAATAATATTTGGACTCTAAACAACAGTTTACTCTCTTGGAGCACTTCAATTCGAGCTACAGAAGTGGCTCATGCATCTGACAGAGGAATCACGTGATTCCCAAGGGTTTGATGGCATCTTGCATGGTTGACTTCAGTTGGACTTCAGTGGCAGAAGTTTGGAGGAGTTAATGAGACAGATAGTGGAGTTGTGTTCTGTTTATTTTAGTTGAACTTATTGAGATTAGTTTAACTAGCTAATCAATTAGTTATGAGTGGAGTGAATTAAATATTATTTAATTCATTAATTAGTAACTCATTATTCAACTCAAGAACACATCGGTTCACTACAGTGCATGATCAGTTCAGTGGAGACCAGTGAAAGAGGTAGATGAAAGGGTGGAGTTAGCTATCAGTGGCGACATCAGTTGTGCATGAGTTTTGCACCACACTTGGAGGATTTTTCCATGACAATTGCGCAGTCAAGCGAAGGGGATTCGAACCTTGGATCTCTATATAGATAGGCCTGGATTGCGCAATAGAGGAAAGGCAATTGGCGGGGAGTTTTGAACCAGTAACCTGTTCAAAACTAAGCTAGATTGTGTGTAACTTTATGAGAAAGTACCGAGTACTTGTGAGGAGTATTGTACTGAGTTTGTTACATGATTTCTCCATTATAATATACAAAATAGCTGCGGGGTTTTCAGCTATAAGCTTTCCCCATACATACTGTGTTAATGTGTATGATGATTTGATGTGTTATCGCTTGATTTATTTTCCGCATGTGTGATGATCTGAGTGGAAGAGATTATGTGTTGCATATAAATTCTAATTGTATGTGATCAGGATAGT